>JAOXYD010037734.1:0-13852 GCA_028565735.1 Pinacopodium congolense | reverse complement strand
ATATTTGTAATAAAAAATTAAAATTAAAAACTTATTTAATTGAAACTTTTAATAAAAAAATTTAATGATGACAATTAAATATAAGATTAATTTAATTTCTTAAATAAAAACAGTTTTGTATACCTTAAAAATACATATCAATTAATAAATTATATCACTTATTTAATACAGAAAAATCTGTTTTAAAACTTATTATCAAAACATTTAAAATACAATATTTTTTTATTTTTTTTGTTTCTATTTTGGTTTTTTATTTTGAAAGTAGAAAGCTAAAATAAAATATAGCAAATAATTTTTCTTACTTAACTTCTGTGTTTAACAAAATAGAAATAGAAATTAAAAAATAGATGTGATAATAAATAGGCAAAATCATTCAACTTGAGAGGGGAGTACATTCGCTAGACTACCAAAAAAAGTTTCTTAATTTAACTTAGAAAAGTTTTGTTAAGTCCTAGTGTTTGGAAAATATTTTGTTTTCTATTTTTTTATTTAAAAAAGCATAAAAACTAAGGAAAAAAACCTTTTTGTTACATTTTATTTTAATTTTTCTATTTTCAAAATTAAAAAACTAAAATAGAAATAGAAAAACTATAAACTATATTTTTTATTTTTTGAAAACTGGTTTCAAAATAGATTTTTCTGTATTTAATAATTGATATAATTTATTAATTAATATGTATTTTAAATATATGAGTGTAAAAATTTTAATTTATTTCATATTTATTTGTCACCTTTAAATTAATTTCTTATTACAAATCTCAATTAAATAGATTTTTATTTTTATTTTAAATAATTTTTATTATAATATCAATTAAATTTATTTTAAAAAATAAAAATAAAAATAAAAATCATAATTAAAAAATAAAAGTGACCGTTTTCCTCAAAGACTGTTCAGGTTGGACCAACAAAAATCTTCGATCTAGTCCAACCAATTGCGCATTCAATACACAAATCTCAAAGTAATAAAAAGGTTCGATAAGATGGAACTTAGGCCCCCGTTTGTTTTGACTTGAAGTTTTGGTTTTTTTCTTATTTTTTAAATATGTGAATTGATAAAAATAATATAAAATTATAAGTAAATTATAAATAAAATATAATAATATTATTATTATTGATAAAAATATATAAAAATAAATTAAAAGTTAAAAATAAAATCAAACGAACGATAAAATAAAAAATTGAGCCTAAAAAATTGTTTGATGTATTAAATATTCAACGCATTTAATATCTCACATCATAAGTACATTTTCTTCACTGACATGAAATGTCCAGTCTTACAGATATTGAAATAATATCCAACTGTGCATTACTTTCTTTATTTTTTCAAACTTTTGTTTATTCATTTATATTACATAAAATGGCACCTTTTAATCATTATATTGATTTTTATTTTAAATAAGATTATAATGTTTAGGGTGGCACAAGTATTAAGGTTAATAAACAATTAATTACAATTACTTTAAAAAATAACAATCTAAGTAAAATTTTAATTTCAAGTGCTACATTTGACTTCAATTATGTACTTCAAATTTTAAAAAAATAAAATTCACAATTATATCATTAAAGTTATTATGCTCAGTTTGTATTTAGTATAATCATTCTTGAGCTACTGTGACATTTACATTTATTTTCATATAAAGTAAGAAGATCCATGTCACATGGATATCAACTACAAATTCAATTGCTTGCAGACTTGTAAGAGATAGATGATGTGGACCCAACATTATGTTATTTAATGTTACTAATAAAATAATATGACAGGTGTTTTTTATATTTGAATTAAAAAAAATAATCACATCAAGGTAGTCCAATCATTAAATCTGAAGTAACCTTCAACGGCTTCTTAAAAGCAAAAAACAGATGAAGTTGTTGTAGAAGAATGGAAGACTTAATTGAATAACAGAAAGCTTTTATTATGCTGGGGTTTGTTTTTATTTTTAAAAATAAAAAAATAGAAAAAAATGCATTAGATTGTACTCTGATTCATTTTTCTGTTTTCAAATTTAGAAAAATAAAGAATAGAAACAGAAAAATAAGAAAACAATATTTTTTTACGTCTTAAAAACAGAATTTATAAACAAATTTTTTTATATGAATAATTAATATAATCTATTGACTAATAATGTGCTTTTAAGGTGTATAAAAATATTTTGGTTTAAGAATTTAAATTTATTTCATATTTGATTATTATTATTATTAAATTATTTTTATCATAAATCTTAACCAAACATATTTTTATTTTTCTTTTTTTATTACATATGACAATCAAACATATTTTCACTTTTCTTTATAAGAAAAACATAAACATAAAAATAAGAAAAAGAAATATAAAACATCAACAAAAAAAACAAAAATGATAACAAATGGCTCATAAATAAAACTTTGGTAAAAGAGTACTTGAACATACACTACTATTTCTCTAACACTCATATAACTATTTAACACTAACTCATATACATCTAGGGCATTCTCTAATTCACTTGCCAATCAACTCTTATTCACACATTCTTTGTATATCCTCACGCATTTAACTTTTACACACTTAAATAAGAAAGGTCATAGGCCATATCTATAGCTTGTCTTTAGCAATAAGCTTAACAAAGTTATTCTAAATTATTTTAATGAAAACTATAATATGAAAATTCCTGAACCTTCCAAAATTGACAATGTAAATATGTGGCCTATATTATTTGGATAGTTATAAAAAGAAGATTCTAGACAAATGGAGAGAGAAAGAGTCGATATAATCTTTCTACACTCCCCCTTAATGGCTATTCTCTCTTAATGTTTATCTACTTATGATACTATGTTACCTTTTAAATTCTCTAAAATTTATACCATTAAGCCTTTTAGTAAATATTTTTCCAACTTGATATTCAGTTGGGATATACTTATTAATGTCTCATCACAACATTGTTTCTCAAACAAAATGATAATGTACCTTTAGGTATCTAGTTCTTGTGTGGAACACAAAATTCTCAATCTAGTATATAGTTGACTGATTGTCAAAGTGTAATTACATGAAGATAATGAATTGGTTGATGAAGATCCTTCATAAATTGAACAATCACATACATTCTTGAGTTACTATTGCTACTGCTCTGTATTTTACATTGGTTCTTAGTAAGAAAATTATAAATTGTCTTTTAATGCACCAAAATATAAGCCTTGAACTAAGACCAAATACATATTCTGTAATTAAGTTCCTTGTATCATGGCCTCCAACATAGTCAACATCATGATATCCATTTATCTCACTCGTTTATCATTTCTTGTAAATTATACCATAATCAACAGCACTTAATATATTGTAGAATTCTTCAAATAGTTTTGAAATGGGTTTTTTTTTTTGGTATTGTATGAATTAACTTACCATACCCTTTATGTATAATACATCCGACCTCATGAGAGTGATATACATTAGGCTACCAAGTAGTTACCTATACATTGTCACATTTTCTAAATTCTTTCCTTCAATAAAGCATAGCTTTGTATGTTCCTTTAATGGAGTTATATTAAGTTTGCATTTTAGCATCTAATACTTTTCTGAGAGATCCTTAGTGTACTTGTGTTAGCATAAGAAAAGTTCATCCTTTGCTAAACTTTAAGACCAAGAAAATTATTTAACTCTCCCAATGTTTTCATTTGGAAGCATACTAAAATATTGTCTTTAACTTAATCAATCTCAATAACATCAACTCCTATAATGATAAGATCATACATATAAAACAATACTACAGCCAACTTCTCACCTTGGACTTTCAAAAATAAGTTTGGAGTCAGCAGATGCCATCACGTAACCACTTTGTATTAAGAACTCTGTAATTTTTGTACTAAACTCTCCATACTTGTTTCAATCCATAGAGTGCCTTTTGTAACTTATATACATAATTCATGTGAGCCTTGCTTCCAAACCTTGGGGCTACTTTATGTACATTTCTCAATCTAATTCTTTATGTAGGAAAGCATTCTTTATATTCATTTGGGAAGACTTCCAATCCTTACAAGTAATTAAGGCTAATAGGACATCTACCATTATAATCTTTGCCACTAGATTGAATTTTTCATCATAGGCTAAACCATACTTATACAAAAATCCTTAAGCCACCAACCAAGTTTTATATCTTTCATTTAGTCCATTAAAATGTCTCTAAATAAACCCATTTGCAAGAAATTGGTTTCATATATTTAAGTTTGGGCACCAAAATCCTAATCCTTGTTTTGCTTTAAGGCATTCATTTCTTCTTCCATAGCCTTCCCCCACTCCTTACTTAAGGATGCTTCTTCATATGTTACAAGTTCTTTTGTATTACCCTCCTCAACAAGTATTGCATTGGCATATTAAGGATTTATCTTTCCTTTTCTTTTTTTCCTTTGTAAATCTAACCTATATAATACAACTTGTTCAACTTCTTGTATCTCTCTAAGCTAGTTTGGTTGTGCTTCTTCAAATGCTTGATAATGCATTCCTGTTTGCAATGGAGATTAAACCTTTTCAAGTGACTTATTATTAATATTTTCTTCTATCAGTTCCACCACTTGAATGATTTCTTCAATCACTTCATCTTCTTTAAGTCTTTCTTATAATTTCTCCTCAATTTCTTTTGAATCTAGTAGAACCACATCATGAGGATAGTAGAGCCACATCATGATGAGATCACTATGAAATATCATCAAATATCACATTTCTTGAAGTATGACATTGTCATGTTGTTAGATCATAACACTCTTACCCTTCTCTTTGATTTCATAACCCATAAAGATACACTTCATTAAATTTTTATCAAAATTTGTTTGTAAATGATAAAAAATGAAAACATAATATACATACCCAAAAACTTAAAAATGACTTATAGTGGGTTTTATGTTTCACAACTTCTTAAAGGATTGATCTAAGAGGTGCTTATGGTAACCTATTAATGACATAAGCAGTAGTATTTATGCAATCTGCCTAGAATCGAGGTCAATTTTTTTTTTTTTGTGGCATATTGAGGTGGAATGTTTTTTTGTATGGCATACTCTTACATATATTAGCAAAGTGTCTATTCTTTATTTTTGTTACTTCATTTTGTTGTGAAATATTATGAAAAGTTAGCTATCATTGTATCTAACACTCTTGTAAATACCTTGAGAACTTGTGTGTAGTGCATTCATGTCCATTATTAGTACAAAGGCATAAGATCATTCAATCAAGTTCTTTCTTAACCATATTTTTAAACTTTTTAACTTACTTAATGTTTTTCATTTTTTCCTTTATAAAGTACACCTGCACATATCTTGAGAAGTTATCAATAAATATTATTACATATTAATAACCACTAATCGTCGGTTGCTTCACATGACCAATATATTAGAATAAACCAATTCGAGAGGCTCCTTTGCTCAATACTTAGAATCTTTATATAACATTGATATTCTTTCTCATATTAATCTCCTGCACATACTTTATCTTCTTGAATATCAAATTATAGAGGTACATTGAGCATAGACTTCTTCTTCATAACCATTAATTTGTGATAGTTCACATATCTCAAACTTGCATGTCGTAAATATGTTTTCTCGTTCTTTCTACTCTTATCTACATAATCTATTTGTATTGATCTCACGTAGAAAAACTTTAAGGGTCGTTTGATTCAGCTTTTAGTTGTGATTTTTTCTGATTTTTTTATTTTTGTATTGGGTTTTGTGTATTTTTATGAATTTTTGTGTTGTCTTTTTCGATTTCTGTGTTATATTAGTGTGCTTTTTTCTGTGATATTTTTTTTTCGATTTTTGTATATAGAAAACTTAAAAACCAAAACCAAACAAAAAAACTGTAATGAAAGGACCCTTAACTTTCGTCCCTCTATAAGTAGGGAATTTGTTGGTTTGGAACCTTGCTAAACTATCACATTTTTAGTCCAAACACTATATAGTTACTTGAGGATGTTAGTTATGATACTAATATCATGTTGTTCTTGATCCTAATCAATGAAGAACATTATGTAGTTGCACATGTCTTGAATTGTATTGAGGTACTACCACAATCTTGGCGATGTGAGTGATGGATAACTTTAGTTATTTATAGTGATAGCAACTCTCCCTCATGAGATTTTGACATGTTTAATATTTTTTAATTTGCTATCGTATGATTAAAACATCTAGAGTTACTATCCAATCCTTATTGTATTTAGTAGATTTATCATTCATCATAACAAGCATTGCTCTTCCTTCACTTTAACTTTAGAGGGCATAAATAACTCACATTCATTTATTATTGGTTTTATTATAGCATATGAAGCTTAAAAGTCACTTTCTTCTTCAATTTCAACTTGGATGTCATGATATATCTTTCTTATTTCTTAAAAGCTTTAAACAACCCTATTAGACTAAAATTATAAACACAACTAGTTGAGGCATCAATTCGATAAATTTTGGACAAAAAGGAAGCTTTAAACTCTATGGCTATATAGCCTTTATACTAGTAAGAAAAGTTAGCTAAGAGTAAGAATTTAAATTACACAAAATAGATAAGCAAAAACATTATTTTGTTAACTAAATTCTCAAAATCAAGAGTTATGAAACTTTGGTTCTAATTTAAGGGTGATCCTTGAACCATTTCTTATTACCCCTTTTTTCTTATTCTCTTTTGCTCAATTCTTTGGTATTTCTCTCTCTTCCTCTTGGTAAACTTGATTAAATCTTCTATTTCTTCAAAGAATAGCTTGTTAGAAGGCGTAATAACATCTTTTGTTGCAAGCATAACATCGATTATTTTACGTTGTTGTGTCTTATCCTCCAACTAATTATGGTTATGATGAGTTCTCCTTGTTTCTAACTCTTTCTTTGTTTCCTATTTTGTCATCCTTGTTATTTTAGTTTTTCATTAGCTTCCTAATCTCACAACTTTTAGATCCTTACTCTTCTTATTGCAAATAGTTTTCTTTCTATCCTTAATTAAGACTTTATACATTTATTTACTTAAAGCCTCATTATTAGCCAATGTATTTTCTAATTCATTCAAATTTGGATCTTTATCCCATCCATGGGATGTTGTAACAAGTGTGTTACACAACATATAGACTAGCAAATGTCATTTTATAAGATTGTTAATAACTCATGCTCGAGTTATTCAACATTGACATCATTTATGCCAATGAATAGTCTAGCAAAAGTGTCCCACACCTCATTGGAAGTCTTCGCATCCTGAATATGTTGTAAGAGAACATCTTCAACTAATATTGATAAATCACATATTATCTTACTAACCCTAACCTTCCCCATTTTAAAGTCATCTTATTCTATTGAAGATGGTGTTTCATTACCTCCAATAATTTACAACCTTATTGCACTAAATCCCTTAATCTTAAAAAAAAACTTAATAATCACTCCCCAACAACCTGGCTTTGTTACACTTGTAAACAAAGATGGAGGATTTAATTAAATAAAAGAAAACTTTTATTATGCTAAATGAAACTTTAGTAAAATAGTACTTGTGCACCACCTATACACTAATATTTTTTGAACATTCACTCAACTATTTAACACTAGCTCACATATACTCAAGACATGCTTTAATTTACTTATCGAGGAGCCTAAATGCAAACTCTTTTTGCATATCCTCTCTCACTAAAATTTTTCACACATAAATAAGATGGTCATAGATCATATTTCTATATTATTCTATTAACAACTATAATATGATGATTTCTAAACCTTCTAAAAATGACAATGCAAATATATAGCATGTAATATTTAGATAAAAAAAATGCTACATAGCCCTCCCTTATGTAGCCCCTTCCACCCCCTTCTCACAATCTCTCTTCCCCCCTCTCTCTCTTTTGCATGTAAGCCCCTCTCTCACATTTGAAAGAGGGGTTACACGTCTCCTTAAGAGGCCCTTTAGTCTTGTCCTATTTAGATACTAATAGGGAAAATGACTATCATACACCTATGTAATTATACGGGAGTATGGTGCATGTGGGAATGATGGTCATTCTATGTAGGAGGTTCCTTGTTAATATCTCCTATAATCTGAGGCAGTCAACTACATTCGTAAAGAAAACTTCTGATCAAAGTAAAATACAAGTATTAAATCTATCTGCAACCGTTGCTATTCCTCTTAAGGTCTGAATGGATAGATTATCTACATAGATATTACATCTAACACCTGATGCTTTGGACATGGCTTCTTTCTTCAACTTAGCATCAACTCTTTTAATTGCCTCTAACACATCCATGCCGCAAGGACCTTCCATAATTTTTCATAGGAAAATACAAATGGTGGTCTTCAGACCAGTGTTTTCGGATCCGTTCCGTTCCGGTTTCGGTCCGGAACTGAACGGACAAATTTTGTTCCAGATGCAAATACCGATCGATTCCGGCCGGTACCGCCAATACCGGCTAATACCGGCCGGTACCAGAAAAAAATAAAAATAATAATTTTTTTTAAAAAAAGAAAAATTTTGTATTTTAATTTTTTGGGGTTTAAAGTTAAGTTAAAAATCATACAATATAATACATTTATAGATCATTTTATAAATTTTATAAATTAATTTATAATTTTATATAATTATCCGAAACGATACCGGTACCGTACCATTTTTTAGACAAATCCGGTACCAGTACGGTATTTAAAACACTACTTCAGATTTGTGTTCCTTTTACTATGGCCCAATCAAGACAACTCATTGTATTAAACATTTCTAACTTTTTTTTTTCAAAATATCAACTGTTTTTATAATTTTTTTATAGCATTATCATTCTTTATCTTATTGTGACATGTGTATTCCCAAATTAAGTAACAAGATTTATGTGTTACTTTATATTTATGTGTGAAAATTGATATTAATGGCATAAATATTTTACGAAAATTATATTATATTTATTATATTAATTGAAAGTTTGAAGTAGGTTAAAATTATGTTTATAAGATATGCATGATATATATAGGGATCATTTTATAAAATTTAAGGACCATTTTATAATTTTAAAAAGTTAGCTAGTACTAATACTAGTATTAACTAATACCAATATGATACCATTTCAAGACAAAAATCGATACCAGGACGGTTCAATTTTCAAAACAATAATGATTAGTACAAAATCCTTAAATAATAACTTTAATATTACACGTGCTGCTAATTTCACTTTCTTCACAATAATCGAAAAAGGTTTATATATTTTTCTTAATTTATTATATAAATAGAGAAATTTATACCGAATCTTCAAAATGTTATTGATATTTGTAATAACTATTGTTAATATATTTAGGGTTTGTTTGCTTAAGATTTTATTTTTTGTTTTAGTTTTTTATTTTTCTAATCACAAAAATTGAAAAACATATAACAGAAACAAAAAAATAACACATTAATATAACCAAAAAACTGAAAAAATAGTATAAAAATTAAAAAAAACATATAAAATATAATGTAAAAATACAAAAATTACAGTTAAAAATTATAACTAAAAGTTGAATCAAATGGTCTCTAAATAAATTTTATTTTCAAATATAAATTGGTTTTTATTTTTGGAGTTTTTCAAAAGTAAAGTTCATTTTCATTTTTTGGGTTTTTCCTGCCTAAATCTATAACCAAGATGGGAGTGGATACACATTATGTCGGTTTTATAGGGATATAATTGACGAGCTTGGATTATATATATATATATATATAAAGATATTCTTTAAGTGCAAATGATATAATTTCGTTTCGGGTTTTGTTTTTTATTTTTATTTTTTTAATAAAAATTAATAAAATATTATATAAAATTAATAAAAACTAATAAAAACTAATAAAAATAACATGTATTAGTTTACGTATTTTAAAAAATAAAAAATAAAAATGAAAAAATGAACTAAATAAGTTTCCATTTTTGTTAGACGAGGAGGCATTTTTATGGAATTATTATTACTAGTACAAATTATTTTAAATTCGATAGAAGTCATCAACATTTAACTTTAGTGGACAACATAAGTCTTGAATTCTAATTGGTTTAGTTTGAAAATTTTGTGATGGAAATATCCTGTAACTTTTGAAATTTTATTTTAATATTAAAAATAAATTAATTTTTAAAGTGCATAAACAAAAATACATTTTGACATAGATTGATTACTTAACTACTATACCAAAAAAAAAAAAAGAACCAAAACTTAATTTAGACATGTGACAATTGGTTTATTCAAGCCAAAACTTAATTTAGACATGTGACAATTGTGTTATTCAAGTAGGTATACTTATGGCTTGTTTGGTATCAATGGAGTTTTTGATTTTGATTTTTAACACAAAAATTGATAAAAACAACACACTAATACACCACAGAAATCGAGGACAAAACACAAAAATCAATATAAATATATCAAAACAACAACTAAAAATCACAATCTACAACAATACCAAACGACCCCTTACATAATAGGGACGACTTCTAACGATGAAATGGTTATGAATATCAATATAATGCACTCAAATCAAAGTCATTGACATCCATATGTTATCAAATCAATCCATTGTTTAGGCTTAAATAAAGTTATTTTAAACTATTAAATGCAAGCATTTGAATATTCATTTTAATTTTATTATTCAATGTTTTATTTTGATTTTAAAAATTGTTACAAATGTTTCACTTTTTCTTATTCATTTAAAAATGATTTTATTACATTTTATTTTTGTGTTTGCAAGTGACTTAATTTTAATCTGTAATTACATAGGTCATTGTTAGATTTTCTAATTATGAATTTTCTTCTTTCTAATGTAATAATATTATCTGACCAATTTAAAACAAGTAATTGATACTTATATAAATTTTAAATATAATTATAAAAATTTTAAGTGGATACTAAGTCTCCTAAAATTGGAGAGGGCGATGATATACCTACCTCAACTTTTTCTAGCAATAAACTTCTCCTATTCAAAGATGGTAATAATATCTCTTATTTTTCAAATAAAATTTTTGTGAAGCATATCATACAAGGAACTTGTATATATAATTACATTTTTAATTTAATAAGGCTCTTTTTAATATTATTGTATATTATTGAAATTTTATCATTAATTCTATTTTTAATAATACAACTTACTATTGAAGTCATTTTATAATACTATTATCCTATTTTTATAATATCTAAAAGATATATTAAATCTTGATTGAGAAAATTGCTTTCATGTTACTTCAAAATTTAAATATGTAATAAAATAAAAATTCATCTTTATATTTTACAAAATAAGAAAATATTAATCTAAATGTTATATATTGCTTTATTACTATGTTAAGATATTATTTCAATTTCCAAATAATGTAAGTAGGAAAAGTAATTTTTGATTAATTGATATATTAAAATTTAATCACTAAGTTATAAATAATTTTTCTAGAATTACTATAGAAATTATAATACAATGTCAATATTTAAACATCTTAATCTGATTTTACCTATCTATTTTTCATATGCTAAATCTCTTATTCGAGTTAATTATTGTATAATAAACTTATGCTGGTTACTACAACCCGAAACTAAATCTTGTCTTTGATACACACTAATGATAATAAAGATTTAGGTGGTGGTAACGTGTGCCTTAGACTTGAGGTAAGGAGAAAATGTGAAGAAAACCAACTCCCGATTATTGATTGATAGAATTACAAAGTTATTTGAGAAAGTTTTTCAAAGTTATTTGAATGGTGATTTTATCAAAGTCAGCAATCTGAACACCTTAAAAGATCTTACGGACATTTTATAATGATTAACATATGATGATTGCCAGCATACAGAGATGACATTAGGTGTCCAAGCTAACGTCAGGCAGCAACTTCTGTTTTTTCAGACTCTTCATTTCTCCGATATTTTAGAAATAATCTTAATAATCCAACTTAATAGTTAATACTATATCTTATATCAATTTTAGAAATATATTATTGACACACAACGTCTTTTACAAGTATTTAAGGTTTCGATGACAAATATTGACTATTCTATCAATTGACGCCAAAGGCATTGGTACTTCTTTTACAAAATAATAGCGGAGGGGAATGAGCAAGTTAGGAGTATAATTTGCAAAACCTTTGATTAGCATTAAACCACTCTCTAACCTCTCCAAACTCTTTATTCACTAGGTCTGTTTAATTGAGTTTTAATTTTTAATTTTAATTTTTTATTTTTTAAATATAAAAATCGATAAATAAAACATATTAATATAATACAAAAATTAAAAAAAAACACACAACAACTACAACTCGCAACTAATAATTCACAACCAAACTAAATATTCTCTAACATGTCAAAACTTTTTTCTAACAAGTGGTCAACATCAAAAGCATGTTTAAATAATCATTACAGTGACAAATTTTTAAATGTGTTCGATTAATTGATACTCACTACCGTTGACCAATCGAACTATCTTCAATTAAGGGAATATTTAGTTAGGTTGTGAGTTTTAATTTTATATTATGATTATTATATTTTTTTATTGGTAATTGCGTTTTCTTTATCAATTTTTGTACTGTATTAATATGTTTTTTTATCATTTTTTGTGTTTAGAAAAATAAGAAACCAAAACTAAAAACAAAAGTTAAGGAGCCGTTTGATTGAGTTTTTGATTGTGATTTTTAGTTGTGAATGTTATATTTTTGTATTGAATTTTGTGTATTTTTATAAATTTTTGTGTTATTTGTCTTGATTTCTATGCTGTATTAAAATATTTTTTATTTATGTAATGTTCTTTGTTAATTTTTATGTTTAAAAAATTTAAAAATTAAATTCAAAAATCAAATTATTTCCAAACGGGCGTAAACTAAACATGCCATAAGATCGTACTATCGTTGCGCCCGATAGCCGAACACTTAATCCCGACAGACTAACATGTTGTTCAGTTTTGTTCAGTTTTCAGAACACTATCAACTAGGTGAATGCAACCATTCGATTAACCGAGGCTTCTCTGATTGGCAAATCCTTTAACTGGACTCCTAGCTAATATCTCAAATAAATAAAAAAATCCATTATGCCTACTTTTAAACATCCTATCAATTAACCAACATCAAACTTTCTGCTAGTCGAATTACCAAAAAAAAAAAAAAAGAAAGAAGGAAGAATCTTCAATTTCTAAGTCTTATAACCACGCATTTCTATAAAAAAATTAATAAAAAATATTTCAGAAGTTTTCTTTAAAGTGTTTGATAATTAGAAGAGTTCTTTTTTTATAAATATTTTCTTAATTTTCTTAATTTTGACAAAATATATATTACATTTAAATATAAATGATCGTATAATGCTCGAAATATGTAAGTTTATATAGTTTGAGTTTAAATATAAAATGGAAAGTAGAAATATGAGTTCTATACCAGAAAATTTTGCAAAAGAAAAAAACGAAAGAACTTAAGAAGACCTTAAGAATTAAAAGAGGGATAGCTGAAATTTAAAAGAGGATTAAAAAGACCTTTAGATATTTTAATAGAGAGCAGCAGAATAAGTTTCTTGACTATATTTTAAAAAAATAGACTATATATTCTGGAAATGTGCCAATTTATTTAAAAAAACAATAAAAAGGTTTATACATTTCTATTGTAAATGGATATTTATCAAATTTTAGATTATTAGTTATAACAAGTTTAGAACCTGTTTGATTTCATTTATTATTTCTATTTTCTAATTTTGTTATTCACAAATAAAAAAAGCAAAGGAAAAAATGTATTTCGTTGTTTATATTTTATTTTTCTGATTAAAAAATTAAAAAAACAAAAACAGAAATAGAGAAATAATTTTTTTGTTTTGAAAACAAATTTTTTATATTGAATAATTGATATATTTATGTTTAATGTTTATAAGATTGTTTTGTTTTAAAATTTTAAATTTATTTCATATTTATTACTAGATGAATTTTTATTA
>JAOXYD010037723.1:0-13852 GCA_028565735.1 Pinacopodium congolense | reverse complement strand
TTTTTCATAAATGTGTGTAGGAAAAATAAAGTAACAGAGTTAGTATGAGGAACATATCAGTAATGGAGGGATCCAGTAGGAAGAAGAGAAGTAGAGGAAACGAAGAGGTTTGCATAGACAATAATAATTAATCTATTTGTTTTGTCATATTTTGTATAAAATGCTTCAGAGAGGTTTAAAAGCATTTATACTCATAACTAATATTTTCTAAATATCATGTTGATCCATAAATAGGAAGATGTGGGTAGGTTTGTTCGTGGCATTCACAAATCAACAATAGAGGGGAGTAATTGGAAGAAGAAAAACGGAGGAAAAAAAGAGATTTGTGTGGACATAAATCATTTTTCTATTTATCATATGATACATTGATTAAGATGCATTAGTAAGGTCTAAATTTTAAATACATTTATATTTTTATCTAATTGTCATATTAATTCATAAATTGGAAGATGTCGGTAGGTGTGTTCATAGTAGTGATCATTCACAAATAAGAAATTTGATAAAAAATGTAAGACTTGTGCACATTATACTTTATAATGCACAATTTACCTTCACTAATTACAAACTTATCGAATGCAGTATGCAAAAAAGGTGTATGAGTTGATAAATTGTCTAAGCACATAGAAGAAAAATTGGATCCATAGAGGGGTTTTGGTAAGCTTTTGAGGATAAAATGCTCCATAATAAGGAACAACCTATGTTATCAGTTTTGTAGACATTTTAATCTCGATGATCTAACATTAGTAATTAGGGAGGATCAGGTGGAAGATATTTGGGAAGATGATGTGATGTGAATTCTTGGAATTCCAGACATCTCTAAATGTGTGCCATCACATGAGGGAGATGTTAAGCTTGAAACTTTACATCGTGATTATAAAATTGTTGAGAATAACATATTAGCAAAGCTTGTTTTAGAGAAAGTAAATAAATATAAGCGAATAATCCTTTTGTAAGAATTTCATTTTATATGTATTGAGAGTGTTTGTGTATCCTAGCCCATCCATTGGGATTAGTGAGAACCTCTTATATCATATGGTTAAGTTGGATGGGTATGAGTAGATAGCGTGGAGCAATTTATTCTTTGCTACTTATACAACTAGGGAAGACTATTCTAGGAAAACATTCGAAAAAAAGTATATACTCCTTCAATGAGTGGGTGTGTTATCGTTCTTATAGTGAATTAGTAATGATAAATGTGTGTTGAACATTTACATGTGGGTAAAATATTTTTTTTGTCATATAATATTCTATTAAATTACTTATGTTAATTATAGATTTTTTACTTAGACAATATCTGTGTAAATCGACTATTTCGGTGGGTTAATGTGTCAAGGATTTGTTATTAGAATGGCTAGAGCATTATCTAGGCTATGGAGATTGACAAATTTGGTTTACAAAACTATTAAAAAGTTAAGGTGAGTTCTGAACATTCTTAACATCTTTTTAAACCGGTAAAAATATTGTAGTATGTGTCTTTGTTGAGTTTTAACCATTTTTTTATAAACTTGGAGGTTGTAATATAGGCTTCAACACTCGGCACATCGTAGTGGCAGATGGGATTCAACCTGCTAACGTTGAAATAACTCAGTGAAAGCTGTATAATATAGAAATAATGAGGCTATAGCTAAAGAGGAGTTGAGGGAAGGCAGGTCTTCCAAACTAAAAGGTGATAAACACAAGGCTCAAAATGAGGTGAAGATAATGTTAGTGAAAGTGCGACATGAAGTTAGTTTTTTATATAATTTTTTAATTTAATGTCTAACATGTAAGAATAATAGATGAGCGTGTCTTAGGAGGAATTCAACTTTGTATATTCAGTTTTTTAGGTTTTAGAAAAACATAGACAACCTCATGAGAAAATTCCAAATGGGGAGATGGAAGGCAAGCCTTTATTAATAAGAGAAGACAAAGGTTAGTCACAATATGTTTGAGGGAGAAGGGTTATAGAGGGATCATCATCCAGAATAAATAAGCCTTTATTAATAGGAGAAGACAAAGGTCAGTCACAGTATGTATGAGGGAGAAGGGTTATAGAGGGATCATCATCCACAATAAATAAGCCTTTATTAATAGGAGAAGACAAAGGTCAGTCACAGTATGTCTGAGGGAGAAGATTATAGAGGGATCATCATCCACAATAAATAAAATCTAAAAGATTAAGATTGTGATAATTATTTTATACACGTTTATAAGCATGAATCCCTAATCCATACCACAAAGGAATAACCTTTATTGTAGACCACGAAGTTGAAAGTGAACATCCACCTATAGACATGGATGGTGATGGAAGTTCATTTGCACACTCAAAATCGGTTTACATGGAATACCAGTGTAAAAAAGTCTAGAACTAGGTTAGTGACGTTACTCGGAAGATATTTCATTGTTCATGTGCTAGTTGTTGTAAAATGCAAATGCTCAACCCCTTCCCATTTTTCATGTGTGTCATGATTTAGGATTGTTGATGTGGAGACCATGGGGAATGCTTGTTTTTTTTTTTTCTAATGTTAAGTAATGTTATGTCTTGTTTTCGTGGTCATTCTTAGGTGAACAACATGGTAAGTATACCATTTCAAATTTAAATTTCAATATAATATTTGGTGGTACTGTGGAATAAAGTGATGGGACTATTAAGTGGTTATTACTTGATAGTTTATCAGTGGATTCTCTTCTATTTTACTTTTGGAATGTACTACTACTTCTATACCTATATAGAGGTATATCATGGACTACTCTTTTAGAGTATTTATTAACCAATTTAATGGTTTCCTAGTTCACATCTTGTATTGGCCTTTTACACTAGTGACATTAATTGTTATTGTCATATCGTAACAGCAAATGGAGGTGAAAAAGGCTATAGATTATGAGGGGGAAAATTATAAAAAATAGAGGTTTCCAAAATCATGGGAAAATACAGTAGACATTTAATTAAGGACCCAGAGCTAGGGATAGATGTATCAAAGGCATGCATATTAGGCTTTGTGTTTCCTACATAGTTGTATTTATTATAGCATGCGTACATACCCTAATGTATATGTTCTACATCACTTATTTGGAGGGATGATTAGTTTACAATGATTGTATAAATTTGCAATTTATGGTACCCATTCTACTGGATAAGTATTAGTGGTGCATTTGTGTTAATTTGGAGGGAAGGAATATTGTGTTGTTTTACTTAATGAAATGACGTAAGAAAAAGTACGAACAATTGTCATGAGAGGTGGTGAGTATGTTTGGCATATCGTGATATGATGTATAAGATATCCTAAATTACAATTATGATGTTCTTTATTCCATAAATTTCGTAGTATTATTACAGGTCCATGTCGTGTGCAAAAGAATAACGACTATCGGTTGGACTTCTACTACTAAAAATCTAAAACATAAGTAGCACATATTATACATCGATAACTACCCCACATTAGAGAGCAAGTGCGCATAACTTATGCTCTTACAACATGGAATGAAAGTTGTCATTATTACACACATTGTTGATCACTCTTTGTTATATGTTATTTATATGGTAGCTGACGAGTGCGATATTTATTTATATTGTGCTTTTGATTTCTAGCATGGAAAGTGAAGTTCAAATTTAAAAATTGTGGTATGTGTCTCTACGTATAGTGTAAGTAGTTCCATATGATGGTGGTATTAATCCTTCATTGTCAACATTGCCACACTTTCAATGTAGTGGATATGAAATTTAGAGCAAAAAGATGATGATGTTATGTCTATCCTTATATTTATGGGATTTGGTAGATGAAAGCTCTAAAGGAACTGAAGAGGTGGAGAGGGATGATTGAGGATTAAAATTTTTTAAATTAATTAAACTAGCAATCTAAACCAATCTAAAGTAAAAGCAATCACTAAATTAATATTCAATCTAATATGAAATGCAAATTTAAATGCCAATTTGATAAAATCACATATCAAGTAATAAGTAAAGATATAAGGGTAGAGAAAGATACTGAAATTTATAGAGGTTTGCTTACTCTAAAGATAGACTGCATCCCTTCTCCAACTACTTGTTGAAAATTTCACTAATTAATAAAAATAATTAAAATCTTCTTTTAGATTAAAGAGTAACCCTTACATGATACTATGTTCTTATTGAAGATAAAGAGTAACCTTTGACAAATCCTTTTATAGCAAAGAGGAGTCTTTATAAAATCAACTAACCAATAAGTTCAATTATCCCTTTACAAGAAACAAAATACACCTAAATAGGTGTTTCACTTAAAGTAAAATTAAACTAAGGGCTCTTGACTTCCAATAAGTGATATGATGAAATTATGATGCACTTGAAAACTTAAATAAAGTTAGTATGTCAGAATTGTTGTACTAAAAATATGATAAGTAATAGGATTAAAGATGAAAAATAATAAATCTAGAAATCTTTGATGAATTTGAATATAATTGCTCTAAAAAAAGCTCTAAAAATTCAATTATATGATCAACAAAACTCTTGAGGACTTAAATAAACAAAGTATAGTAATTTGTAAGTAACAAATTCATGTTAAAGTGCCCAAATATGTGAATGAATGCTAAAACATGCAAAACTAGAAAATTATGATGTCCATAATTTTATGAGCTTGAATCTACCAATATAATAACTTAAGGATGCACGAAATTGATCTATAAAACACTTTAACACTTAAAAAACTAAGAATAGTGAAAAAAATCACTCAGAAACTGATTTGAATAGCTAAAAATTTAATTAAAATAAGAACAGAGAAACTAGTGACTGTTTTGATATGTTTGGAAATTTAAGCTAAAAAAATATTAAAAAAGCTTCCAAAAATTTGAAAAAAAGATTAAACAAACTCTAAAACACTTAGGTAAACAAAAAACAAACATTTCCTAATTTTAGAAACAAATTAAGATAACAAGAATTGTGATTAAAGTAAGAACAAAATAAGTGGAAACAATTTTGATGTATGTATAAGTTCAAACTTTAATTTAATGAAATAAGCACCCTAAAATATAAAACCTTGATAAAAAAAAATACTCTTAAACACTTAAGTAAATAGATAATAAAAATTTTGAATGCCCAAAAACATATTAAAATAATGATAGAAGACATTGAGTTAAGAATAGTGAAAAGTTAGGCAATTTTAATCTTACAAACTTATTTTGAGTTTGGAGAGCATAAAGAAGTGATAACAAAGTTTAGGAATGGTATTTATATGGTTAAAAAGGGGTTCGAGGTGTTGGATAACAAAACGAGCTATTTATTAGAAACAATAAGTTAAAACAGAAAACTCAAAACTAACTATTAGAGATTGGGAACTCAATAACAGGACTTGGGAGTTCAACGACTCCCTGCTTAATCGCCGTTGAGCTCTCTAAGGAGCAGGGTTTAAATGGTCCCCTTGACAAATTTTGTTTAGCTACTGTTTAATCGAAGTTAATGCCCAGAAAAAATACAAAATAAGAGTAAATTCAATTCTAAACCTTTCTAAGTACCTTCCTAACATTAATTAAGACTTCAAGCATGATTAAAACATAATTGAGACTATATGAATGTCCAAAATGATTCAAACACTTCAAAATAAGAATTTACCTATAAAATGAAAAGTTATGCAACTTTTCGAAAGATTTATACAATACATGATAAAATGAAACCCTTATATCAATTGAATAGTAAACAAAACTTATAAACACAATTTAAATAATTGAATTAAGTTCTTAAAACTGCGACACAACTTGTTCTTCCAACGACTTTAATTTTAGCCTTTAAGCGTTAAATACAAAATCATCAACTTTATAATCTTATCTTTGAATTTTACAACAGAAACTCAAATCATTAGTAAAACTTATGTTTTGTTATCATTGAAATTAAGATTAGAACCTTTCTTCGTTTAATATTAGAGAAGAGCTACAATGAAGTTGAAGCAATAGATAATCAAGATATTTGTAAGAAAGATGATAAAAGCCTATTCTTTATTCAATAAGAAGTGGATGAATAAATCTTCCCTATCATTGCAGTAACCACAAAGTCGAAGGAAGTTTAGGATGCTATGCAAAAAGGGTATCAAAGTAATGCCAAGATATTCACTATCAAACTTTAAACTTTTCAATACAAAATTGAGAGTTTGTTTATGAGGGACAGTGATACTTTAGAGAAATACTATAAAAAAAATTATGGAGGATTTTAATCAAATAAGGAGTATGGAGAGAATTTAGCAGAATAAATAGTAGTTGTAAAAAATTCCTAAGAGCCTACCTTAGAAATATGATAATGTTATAGTTGCTACAGAGAGTTAAAAGAATTAAACAAACTAATAATTGATGAATTACTTGGATCTATTTATTCTCATAAAGATAAGATGATTAGGTATGATAAAAGCTCACTTGAAGTGCTTTTCAAAGCATGTTCTAGTTGCAGTAATAGAAAGATAAAGTCAATTTCAGTGAATCAAGCCATAGCAGTGTCTCCCGTAAAGGTTGTGGTAGAAGATCCTTTTAAGGTGGACAAAGAATTATGGAAGGCAGAGGAGAATAGACTGGTGGTGATAATCAGTATTAAAATAAGTTGAAAGAGTTGGAAATCAAAATCGAAATTAATGTTACAATTGTAAAAGATGTGGCCGTATAGAAAGATATTATTTCCTTAAACAAAAATAAGCCAAATCTATTAGAGAAAAGGAAGCGAAAGAAACTAAAAGTTCATATCTTGTATATTTTTTATTAATTTTTTTATTTATGGCATGTAAACAGTGGATGCAGTGTTCACATGATAAGTCAGCTTGGTTTCTTCACTAGCATGGATAGGTTGATAAAATAGCTGAGTGACAATAGGTGATTGGATAGTTTGGGAATCTTAAGGAAAAGGTATTATTCACATAAGTGCATGTGGTTTATATTGCATTGAAATGTGCTTTATGTTTCTAATTTAGATTCAAATTTATTAATTATGGGACAATTCCTTTTAGAGGAATTTTCACTTGATTTTTAAAACTTAACATGTTATATATATAAAGAAAAATCTAAGCAACATCTTTTATTTGAGGTGCCCATGACTAAAAATAAATTAGTTTCTTTTAACTAAAATTATTTTGTCAAATATGCATTGAAGGAGACTTTATCTGATAAAAACTGGCTTTAACATCATAGATATGGGTGTTTAAGTTTCAAAAGATCAGGAATGTTGAATGAACAAAATATGATAATTGGTTTGCCTTTGATAAAGAATGCTAATGATGTTTGCGAAAGTTGTTTGGCTGGGAAACAACACAGGGATGTTTTCCCTAAAGAAAATTCAAGGAGAACAAGGCCAACAGTTGAGTTGATACATATAGATGTGTATGGACCAGTGCACACTCTTTCTTTAAATGGTAGTAGGTAGTTCATCATCCTTGTTAATGATTTTAGTCGAATGACTTAGGTCTATTTTGCTAAGGAAATGTTAAATGAATTATTGATCTTTAAAAATTCAAGTCATTTGTTGAAAAGTAAAGTGAGTGGCCCATGAAAGGGTTATAGATAGATTGAGGAGGTGAATTTATGTCAAAGGAATATGACAAGTTTTTTTAAAGTATGAAATTCTTAAACAATTGACAACTAATTACATTCCACAACAAAATGGATTTAGGGAGCGAAAGAATAGGTGTCTTATAGAGATAGAAAAGAGCATGCTTAAAGCTAAGGAATAGTCAAAGATTTTTTTTAACAAAAGCAATACTCATAACAACTTATATTTCAATAGGAGTCTAACAACAACATTACCTCACCAAACTCTTGTTGAAGCTTTGCATATGTGGAAGCATAAGGTGACTCATTTTAAGGTTTTTTTTAGTTCTATAGCTTATATGCATACTCCTCTTATAAAAAGAGTAAAGCTTGAAAAGAAAATAGTTTTAAATGCATTTTTATGGGATATAACATTAGATTTAAAGGCTATCAATTTTATAATCCTCTCACTAGGAAGTTACTAATCAGTCATGTTATTGTGTTCAATGAGAAAATTGCTTGTAAATGGAAGATAAATAACATCATCTAGGTTATTTTATAGAAGTTGATGATCAAGGAGAAAATCCATTAGTGACTAATGATGTTAACAACAATGTCTCCAGTTCTTCCTTCCACAATCTATCCCAGCTAATTCACTTAATTCATCAAGTCTAACATTTTTTTTACTCTCCTTCCTCTTCAGAAATCCCACCAAAAAATGAAAAAACTTGAAAAACATTTATGTAACGATAGAGAAATGTCAAATTGAAGAAGTGCAAGAGCCAAGTTACTTTAAAGATCATGTGAAATTCAATGAGTGATGTGTTTCAATGGATGAAGAAATGAATGCCCTAAAGAAAAAACAAGAAATGGGAGCTATCTTATCTTCCAAGTAAAACAAAAATCATTAGCTTAAGGTGGATTTACAAGATAAGATTTAGATAAGATGGATCAATCTAAAAATATAAAGACAGGCTAGTTTCCCTAGATTATATACAGTGAGAGAGTGTGAATTTTGATAAGACATTTGCACTAGGTGTAAGGTTTGATACTATTCACACTCTTTTAGTCTCAATAGCTTAAAACAAATGGAATGTCTATCAATTTGACATAAACTCAACATTTTTTTTATAGTTTTTTATAAATAAGTGTTTATATAGCAACTAAAAAATTATGAAGCGACAAGTCAAGAAAATAAAATGCATCACATATAAAAAACACTATATGGCCTAGTGGTATTAGAGAATTAATAGTCATTTTATTTCATGTGGATTTTAGCAAAATACAAGAAAGCCTACTTTGTATATCAAGACTAAAGGAGGTGATGAATTACCAATTGTATGTCTTTAAGTGGATGACTTGATCTATACTAGTAATAATGTTGTCTTGATAAATTTAGAAAACTTATAATTTTTTAATTTAAAATGATTGATATGGGAATGATGAATTACTTTTTTAGGTTGAAAGTGAACCAATGTGATGTGGGGGTTTTATTTTTCACAAGAAAAATATGATAATGACCTTCTAACAAGGTTTAGAATGCAAGAGTGCAAGCCTAAGAAGTCTCTTATAATTACAAGTCAAAATTTAGTTTGAATGATGAAAAAGAAAGGGTAAATGGTCATGTCTATTGCACTTTGATTGTAAGTATGCTCTATTTGGAAAATATCATACCATATATTGCTTTAGCCACCAGTATTTTGTCATAGTTCATGCAAACTCCTAACAAATTGCATTATGGTCATGCTAACAGAATATTGAGATACTTGCAGGGAACCAACTCATTTGGAATTTGATATGGTAAAATAATAATTTTAACTTGTATGGGTATTGCAACAGTGATTGGTAGGTTCAACTAATGATTAGCAAAGTATAATAGGCTATTTTTTGTTTTTGGATGTGGCATTATCTCTTATAGATAAAAAAAAATTCATCCATTGCATTATCTTCCTCTAAAATTGAATATATGGTTGCCACTTTAGAACCATGCCAAGCGATTTAGTTGAGAAGAGTTTTGAAAGATGTGTAACAAAATCAAGTTAAGGCAACAACAATTTACTATAATAATCAGTCAACCATTATCATGATAAAGAATCCTATTTTTCACAACCATAGAAAACACATAGAGACACATTGCCATTTTATTAAAGAGATGGTGCAACAAGGGAGTATTCAAAATACTTACTATAATATTGATGACTGAGTTGTTGATGTGCTTTGCAAAATTTTATTTAATTTAGAGAAAAGTTAAGAGTTAAGAGTCAAAAGTTTCTACACTAAGGGGGAATATGTTAGATATTAATATAAAAATTAGTAAGTTATTTTTTTAATTTCTTACTCAAAATCAACTCTCATTGAAAGAGTCATGGTTAAATTCTTATTCCTATTTTTTAGCTAGTCTTTCATTGCTAATAATAGATTTTAGGCAAAAAAGCATCGCTTTAACCTAAAATTTTACCAATATTAAAGTTAAATCCCAACATTTTAAAATATTCAAGTTAGACCTTAACATTTTAAAAGCATTTAAATTTTTTTTGACATTTTAAAAACGTTTTAAAAGAATCATGATCTAACTTTCAATATAAAGATGTTTTTGAATATTTTTAAAATGTTAGGATTCTTTTGGACTATTTATAAAATGTTATAATTTTTTAAAACGTTTTGAAATGTTACGATGTAATCTAAACATGGATAAAAATATTGTAATTGACATGATGCTTTTTGCCTAGATTTTATTGTTACTATCTATTCGTGAGGAAGTCAATTGTGGTTTATTTGCCTTTATAAGGAAGGCATTAGATGAATAAAATCAATCAAGTTAGTGTTCATAACTTCCACCTCTTTGTTAAAATATCTCTTTGAGTTTTTTTTTTGTCTGCTTGTTTTGTATACTAGTGTAGCTGCCATTTTTATCAATTTTCACATCTTATATAATGCTTTTCAAACTTCAATAGTAATAAGCATAACTATAGAGATTCATTATCATTCCTTGAAGTGGTATAGATGAGGTGAGAAACTCTATGACATTAAATG
Organism: Pinacopodium congolense; assembly: GCA_028565735.1. Classification (NCBI taxonomy): domain Eukaryota; kingdom Viridiplantae; phylum Streptophyta; class Magnoliopsida; order Malpighiales; family Erythroxylaceae; genus Pinacopodium; species Pinacopodium congolense. Next base: position 3,370 of record JAOXYD010037723.1, on the reverse strand, counting down.
TAACGGTTCAGTGTGGAAGTTAACACAAATTTCCAACCTCTTTTCCTTCATAGGTATATAGAAGTCTTTGCTAATGGATTAGATAGATAGTTTTAAGAAGAATCTAATAAAGGTCTCAAAGGTTCATCAAATTAGATAAGGTAGAGCGATCTCCCGACAGTCCTACGCAGGTTACATAACCTAGACGGTGTATAGTGTCACACCAAACGCTCCAATGAAGAGTAGGTAGGGTGCATTAATCCCACATCAGATAGATAAGGGAGAGTCTTTGGGTTTATAAGCGTGGACGCTGCACACCCCTTCTAGACGTCTTTTGGGAGAGAGGGTAATGGTCCCGTGACAAAGTGGTATCAGAGCTAACCCTTGCTCTCATTCAACCCCGTGTCGAGCGCCACGTGTTGTAGGTGGAACGACAACCGTTGATAATAACGGTGTGGTAGGCAGGGTGAGCCACCGTGATGAGGGTGTCACGAGGTTGGGTGGGAGAGAATGTCACGCCGAGCGCTTCAATAAAGAGTAGGCAGGGTGTATTAATCCCACATTGGATAGACAAGGAAGTGTCTTTGGGTTTATAAACGTGGACCCCTTCAAGAAGGCTTTTGAGGGAGAGGATAATGGTCCCATAACAATAGGCATAGGGTTGACTGAGGTAAATTTATACAACAAACATGCACGAAAAGAGACCAAAGGCATTTAGGGGACCTACAAGTTGGCATACCTGAATAAAGAAAAGATACCCCAAACCTGGAATGAAATGTGTCTGCACCCTTACTACCAATAAGCTCAGTCACTAATTTAATCCCTAGACTTCTATGAAAACTAAATTTTTTCTATGTTCTATGACAAAGTCCAACACTGTCTCACTAACGATTGCAAAAACTGAAGTGTAAGGCAAATCCTGAAGTTTAGTCTTAATCGTAAATTGTCTTGAAGGCAACTCCAAAATTCACTGCTGATTGCATACTTGTCTTAATGAAGATCACGCCAACAAAAATTGCATCTGACGAACTAAAAAATTCATAGGTTCATAAACAAAGATCGCATAAGATGAAATTCAAAATTCAAGACTAATTGTAGACTTGGTCAAAGACGATCACTCAAATGAAGATCGCAGAAAGAGGAACTTTAAAATTTGAAGCTTAATGAATATATGTTTCAAAAGCAGCCATGTCAATAAAAACAGTGTTAAGACAAACTCCAAATTTTAGGGATAATTGCAAACATGCCGTAAAGGCAGCTCGCAAACAAAGAAAGTGCAAGACAACTCCACATTTTTTTACTGAACACAAACCAACAGAAAAAGGGGTTACATCAATGATGATTGCAACTCCAACCGTAGACGAAGATCGCGTAGGACAAAATCTAAAAGTTGTCACTAATTATAGATACGGCTCAAAGGTGGTCATGAAAAAGATCGCATGTTGGGTGCAGATTCACCTTAGTTGGTAATCAAACAAGGACTGTATGGAAGCACTTTGCGTAATGAATAAGCGATCACAGGTTGTCAATATCGCAAACTTGTTCTTTCGTTAATATTTAACTATTTTGCAAAAAAATAAAGCATGACACTAATCACGTAGAGTGGAAAGAAAATTATTTTATGAATTTGACTAGAGAGCCACCTCCCTGCAACTCCCGTGTGAGTCCGTGCAGGATCCATACTTTTTAAATATAAATTATATTTGACCTTTTTTATCAATTTTATAATTATTAGACATTAATTCATATATTTTTAAATATACATTTATCTTTTTACTCTTAACCTCTCTTATGAAATTTTTAGGGAGTTAGCGTCATCCAATGGGAGCCTTGATAATTTTACCAAAATAAAAATAAAAATAAAGACTCTATGGTAATTTTACAAAAAAAAAGTGAGGGTGAAAACACGAGTTAATCATATTTGTAGTCTTAAACCGTTTATCATTTTTTCAATTGAGTCATATACCTTTAAATTTTTTTATTGAAGTCATATACCTATACGGATTAATTAAAGGCAATTATTATAGGATTTAGTTATAATTGTGAAAGATTTAGAACTGCAAATATGATTATTCCGAATATTTGTAATCCTAAATCTTTCATAATTTTTCAAATTAAATCTTAAACATTTTACAATTTTCTCAATTAAGTCCTATAAGAACTGCCTTTGATTAATTCACATAGGTATAGGACTTAAATAGAAAGTTTCAAAGGTATAGGACTTAATTGAGAAAATTGTGAAATGTTTAGGATTACAAATATAGTTATACCGGTGAAAACACTTTAGTTATTTCGTTATTTTATATGTAAATGTTTTATGGAAAAAATCATGTAAGCTAATAAAGTATCCAAAATCACTCTTTTGATATCATTTAAGTTATTGTTCTGATTTCATTTTTTTCAAGAATTATGGTTTTGATATAATCTTATTAAAAAAGAGAGAGAGAGAGAGAATGCTTTGTTGAAATAAGAGTAAACTAAAAAAAAGTTATAACCATTAAAGAAAACACAAAGGAGAGAATTATCATAAATTCAACTCAATGATTTTTACAATGTTACTCCACTCTTAACTTTTAAAATAACACTCATTAATATATATATATATATATAATCTTTGAAGATTCTTAAATATTTAATACAAAAGATTTTTTTAATTTTAAAAACTTTAAATGTCTAAACTCACACATTATCCTGGACATCATAACTTCAAAACTTAACATATAACATTAAATATTTAAATTTATATTTCCATTATCCCTTATAAATTTAAATATTTTCCTTATAATAATTGCTTAAACCTTAATTTGGAGGAAAATCATGGGCTCTAAAATTGCTCTTCTTTTAACTTATGTGGGCATCACCTTTTCATAGCAACTATATTTTTTAAGCTCTCTTTCTTCAATCTTAGTCTTCAATTTAGTTAACTTAGCCATAGTTTCATCATAATTTTTCCTTAAATTCTCATAAGCAATTTACAACGCTTTCAAATCAACTTTAACTTTTAAAAAGTTCTAATCATTTACATCTTGAATTTCAACATCATAATCATTTTTCAAATATCTTATTACACGTAAAGTAATAGTTATTTTCCCATAACTGCATATGACTTCCATACTTGCATTCAAAACTAATTCACTATGGCATAAATAACTTTAAGCAAAAAATGTTGCTAAAAATACAATTATTGTTGCTTTATATCTAATGCAACAGATTTTTTGGCGTCATCTAAAGTGGCACTGCTATAAGTATAAAGCAACAAAATTTATTAATTAAGCAATAAAAATAATAGTGTTGCTTTAAGTCTTTACTAAGGTAACGAAATAGTTTAAAACTATAGCAACGGTAATTACAAGATATAGCAACAATTTGATTGTTTATAAAGCAACGATTT
>JAOXYD010037714.1:0-13852 GCA_028565735.1 Pinacopodium congolense | reverse complement strand
GCAAAGCACATAATTAGTGAAAAAGTAACCCGATATGCATAATATATAGTATTTAAGTCATTGTTTATATGATATCACATAAACTAGTCAAGGATGTCCAAACTAACCACAAGCAACCATAAACACAACAAAATTTGATTTTCGAGTAATATTTAGGAGTTCACCTAGTATTTTTACTTGAAATCAAACACTTTATCATAAATGACTCTGGTTACTCAACCAAATGTTCCTTTTTAACTTGTTTGAGATGTCATCTATTTGTAGGATGTGAGGGTGATCATTTTGTTATGAATATCCTTGGTTACTAGGCTAGATCACCCTCCCAAATAACTACTAGCACCACTCATAAACTTCAACCTTTACATTGGTTAAAGCCAACAGAGTGAAAATTGCCCATTTTATTCATCAACATAAGTACATTTTTCACAACTCTGTTTTCTTTTTCTTTTTGAAACACTTATTTTAAATATCACATTCGATATTCATACACTAAACACATGAAAAGTATTTAAAATAAAAAATGAAAAAAATTAAGTTACCATCATTTCAAGAGTTGAATAAAGTTCATTAAATTAAAAGTATCAGTTTCCTTCAAATACCACAATTCATTATCAATTAGAGATTAGAATCATTTTAAGCTATACATATTTAAATCATTACTGTTGGACTTATAATAATTCAAGTGTAGACAACTTTTTTCTTGTCCCCCACCCCTACACTTATAATGGACTTTGTCCTTATTGTCTTAAAATACTAAAAGCACATATATAAAAGAAAGGAAACAAGAATACTCCCCTAGATCAAAGAGGCTGAATGAACCTTGAGGGAAAAAGTCACAGGTTCATTTTTGAATTCCAACAAATCAAACAAATAGAAAGAAAATAAAGCACTCAAATGAAAAAAACCAAAATTCATGTAGAAGACACACAAAAACTGTAAGATATGATTGGAGTGCCTCCAAAAAAGTGTTTGTTTAAGGTCATAAGCTCAATCTTATTAACTCACATCATTTCATATACTTTGGAACTTTAAGCTCCGTCACCTCTAAGTTGTGCACTTGAAATCCCTCAAAGTAAGACGTGAGAAAATGTCTATTAACTTTGAACTCTTTCCTTATCTTGGCACTCCTGATCTCCACTGCTCTATGAGGGTATACACGGGTGGCCTTGAATGAACTAGTCAATATTGGACACAAATTTCCTTGAAAAATCTTGAGGCAAGAATTGTAGAGGAATTTTTAGCCTACCATAAATGTCTTTCTTGAAATGTTGCAATCATGAAATGCCTTTATCTTCTCCTTGTAAATTTGGGCGTTCTCGATGGCCTCATAACGGAACTCCTCCAAGTCTTATATCTGCAATCTCCTATGGGCACCCATGACTGTTAAGTCCATATTGCACTACTTTATCACCCAATAAATCTTGTGTTTTAGTTCCACCGGTAAATGGCACGACTTCCTAAAAAATAGTTGATATAGAGAAACCCTGACTGGAGTTTTATATTCTATCTAGTAGGCCTATAAGGTGTTGTTAAGATGCAAACTCCAATGTTTTCTGTTGGGATTCACTGCCTTCTTTAAGATGGATTTGATCTCCCTATTTGATATTTTAAATTGGTCGCTTGTCTGAGGATGGTAGGCTGTAAAAACTTGGTATACCACTTGATATCTCCTTAAGAGAGCTTCAGTTGTTCGATTGCAAATGTTGGTCCCCTTCTCACTGATGATCACGCGCGGGACTTCAAACCTAGAAAATATATTGGTAAATTTAAAAAAATTGTAACTATTTGAAAATCCTCAGTTTATGTGGCTTTTGCTTCCACCTGTTTTGAAACATAATCAATAGTAAGCAAAATATATTGAAATCTAAATGAAAAAAGGAAAGGACCCATGAAATCCATACTCCAAACATAAAAAATCTCACAAATCATAATAGGGTTTTGAGGAATTTTCCCATGGGTATCCAATGTACTTATCCTTTGAAAGTTGTCACAAGTCCTACAAAAATCATAATCATCACGAAACAAGAATGGCCAATAGAAGCTAGACTCCAAGACCTTGCTAGACATCTTCTTTGCCCCAAAATGACTTCCACATACATAGGTATGAAAAAAAGCCAAAATAGAAGAAAATTTAGAATTAGATACACACTTTCTTATTACTTGGTATAGTATCGCCAAAAATATGGATCATCCCACACATGAAACTTGACTTGACTTCTCATCATCTCCTTTTGCATTTTGGTGAAATCTGTAGAAAGTTGATGAGAAACAAAAAAGTTCACCATATTGGCATACTAAAGGGCCATCATCTACACTTCATACAAATACTTATCCTTCATCATTGATCAGGCTTGTATATGCTCCATGCTTCACTAAGCGACTCAAATGATTAGCTATGCCATTCTCTAAGCCTATCTTGTTTTTTATTTTTACATCAAACTAATGATACAGGTGTATCCATCGAATGGGCCTGGACTTGGCAAGCATGTACTTCAAAGCTACATGATTATAATACACAATAATCTTAGTACCTAACAAATAAGATCTAAACTTGTCTAAAATAAAAACTACAGTAAGTTCTTTTTTTTTATTATGGTTTAGTTTGCTTGGGCTTTGTTCAAGATCTTTGAGGAGTAGTAGATAACATGAGGAGCCTACCCTACTCGCTAGCATAAAACTGCTTCAATGTCATGGTTAAAGGCATCACATATAAGCTCGAATAGAAAACTCCAATTTGGGCGTTCTAAAATAGGCGTGGTGATCGACTTATCCTTCAATACAACGAGCACCCTCTAGCATTTCTAATCTAAGACAAAATTCATTTCCTTCTAAAATAACCTACATAATGGCTTTGCAACCTTTAAAAAGCCTTTAAAATAAATATGCGATAAAACCTTGCATGACTAAGAAAAGAGCGAACTTCCTACACAAAACCTGTGTGAGGAAAAGAATATACAAGGTCTGTCTTAGCTCTATCAATCTCAATACCCTTGTTAGAAACCACATGCCTTAAACCTATCTCTTTTTGAACCATAAAATGTCACCTTTTATAATTAAGAATAAGGTCAATTGCAAGGCATCTCTTAAGCACCAAAATAAGGTTATCTAGACACTTATAAAAGGAGTCCCTATACATGGTAAAATCGTCTACAAAAACTTCAATGATTTTCTCCAGGTAATCAGAAAAGATACTTACTATGCACCTCTGAAATATGGTGGAAGCAGTGTATAAAATGGCATCCACTAATATATGAAGGTCCCGAATGGGCATGTGAAGGATGTCTTCTCTTGGTCCTTTAAAGCGATAGATACCTAGATTTAACCTGAATAACCATCAAGAAAATAGTAATAAGCATGACCAGTAAGATGTTCTAACATTTGATGAATAAAGGTTAAAGGGAAATGATCCTAATCTATATAAACTTGCCATCCGTTTTGTACATAAGTTGAAACCATCTCTTTACTGTCATGCTTCACAACTGTGATGCCTGGCTTTTTTGGAATCAGTTGTAATGGACTTACACACTTACTATCTAGGATGGCAACTTTATGCCCTCCTTCTTTAGCACCTCCATCATTGGTGGGTTGGGGGCATCTTTGCACTTAATGGACTTGGGTAGCTCTTTCTTCTAAAAAAATCCTGTGCATACATAAAGAAGGACTAATACCTTCGGTATCTGCGATTGTTTATCCCAATGCTATCTTATACTCATGCAATACTCTTATAAACTTCTCTTCTTTCCCTACAGTGAGGTCATTCGCTATGATCACAGGAAGGGTGTTTTTGTCTCCCAAATAGGCATACTTGAGGTGACTAGGGAGGGGCTTTAAATCCATTTTTGGTGCTTTCACAAAATAAAATAATAAGAGAATAGTATAAATAGGCAATTGTAAAAAATAAGAGGCGTGTCTACCAAAATATTGAGGACTTGTCTCAAGGGCCCTAATCTCTTCTTTCATGTCCTCTCCAAACTCAAAGTTATCTTACTAATAATCATATGTCTCCTTCTCCATCAGAGTTTTCAAGGCTACCTATAAAGGATCACCTGTAGAAAGAAAAGACTAATCTTCTACCACAGAGTCAATAATATCCAATTGAGTTACTTAGTCACAATCTGATAAGTAATGTATAGTGTCAAGATGTTGAAATGGATGGCCTCATCATCAAACTCTATAGTCAACACCCCACTATGTACATCGATCTTTGTTCGAGACGTCTTCAAGAATGGTCTCCCTAGTGGAATTATCGAAGGACTTAAAAAGTCCTTATCCTGCATGTCTAACATGTAAAAGTCTATAGTAAAAACAAGTTCATTTACATGTACTAAAATATCCTCAATAACTCCATTGGGGTAAGTGTTAAACTAATAAGCTAATTATATGATCACATGAGTGTCTTTTAAAGAACTAAGATTCGGAGCTTTAACGATATAAAGTGGCATAATGTTAATTGAAGCTTTTAAATCTAGTATGCATCTCTCATATCTCATGTTACCTATCATACAAGGAATGGTAAACATATCTGGATCATTGCACATGGGGGGTACCTTCCTCTATAGGACTACTAACACATTACCCCCCATATTAACCTTTTTGTCTCCCTTTAACTTCTGCTCGTTGGTATATAACTCTTTCAAAAACTTAACATATCATGAAACTTGCTAGATTGCTTTTAACAGAGGTATATTGACTTCCACCTTGCGAAATACCTCCAATACCTCTCTCTCCTTCTCTTACTATATTTTCTTAGCTAACTTGCAAGGAAACGGAACAGAAATTGGGTTAGTAGTAATAGGGTGTGAGATACTCACCTTAGGAGGATGGTCCTCCCCCTTCTGTATTGGCTTGGTCTCTTCTTCTTCTCCTTGCTTCTCTATCCTCTTCACTGGACCTTCTATCTCCTTGCCACTCTTCAAGGTAATGATGCAATCATCTGGTCTCAGTTTCTTCTCAGGCTAACTAGGTAGTCATATCAAGTTTTGGGCTTGTAACTTCCTTACTACTTCGGCCAACTGACTAACCTACTTTTCCAAGTTCTTTAGACCACTCTTTACTTCCTGCTAGAATTAAAGAGTGTTAGTAACTAAGCTTTTAATAATTTCTTCCAAATACATCTCCAGCTTTTTTTGATTGTGTTGGTTGTGCAAGTAGGGGCCTCGATTGAACCTATAGTTGATTATAGTGGAAACTCAGTAGTGTGTGGAATCTCAATTACTACTGATACTATTGATATGCAGAAAGTCACATATTATAGCTACTCTCTTATTGTGGGTTATCCTACTTGAGATGATCCTTCCAATTCGGATTGTAGGTGGGAGTGAAAGGGTTATACGCTCGCTGTTGCCCTTGAAATTCTCAACTATATTAACTTACTTTTCATCCATTTAAAGTAGGAAAAGCATTAGTAGAATGATCATTCAATGCATAAATGCCATATACCTTAGTGGGTCCCTTGCCCATCACTGCTTACTACACTAAAAAAGTCAAGTTGGCTACTTATTTTTCCAATTTAGAAATGGATACCTACTTCACTTGCTTTATCTAGGAGGAAGCAGTTTGTGATTACCCCAAAATATTGAATTAACAATTGTTCACTTATCTGATGGTTTGGACAATCGTTGTAGAGTTTTTCGATGCTTTCCTAATACTCATGAAATGACTCTCTTGTGTCCTAGTGGATATCACATATCTCTTTCTTAATGTTAGTGGCTCTCGAAGTAGGGAAGTACTTTTTTTAGAATGCCTGCTGCATCGCTCCTAGGTGTTGATCGATCCAACAAGCAAATCATAAAGCCATTTCTTAACTGCATCTGTTAAGGCAAAGGGAAAAGCCTTTAGCTTGAGTTGTCCCACTGTAACTCTCATCGGTTTAATACCTAAACATGCTATATGGAACTCCTTTAGGAATTTGTTCGAGTCGGTGATGTAACCCGATTCCAATAAGTAGGTGTCTCGAAAACATGTAAAAGTGGGTAATGCACGGATTAGTCCAGGTTTAATCTCAACATCTGACTCATCATCCAAATAATGAATAAAAGCAAATTAAGATTAAAAGTAGGAGTTTTAAGCTCCTTTAATGTGAGTTGGTGAGGCTCATGATCTTTTCTGCTACTTCTTCCTCTATAGATTCTTCTGAACTCTCTTCCACTTTTTCTTTAGAGGAAAAAGAACAACTGAATTTAAGAAGATGAGTGTGGCTAGCTCACTTGCTCTAACGAAACTTTTTATGAATTGAAATAGGAAAAAAGAGAAAGGGTTAAATAGAGAAAGTAATGAATTCATGTTGTCTTTAGAAAATTTTCGAAATCGAATGTGTTTTAAAGAACTGTGGGACATATAAAAAAAGTGAAAGGGTGATAAAGATCAACAAAAATAAAAATAAAGACAACATAAGAAAAAATAAGTAACACACTCTAGCTTTCCGGCAATGATGCTAAAAATTAGATAGCTCGTCGCAATTACTAAATAATAAATTCCTAATTACCTAACTATGTAGTAGGGTGAGATAGGGTTAAACCATAAGGAGCTAGCATGGAAATGTTATTTCGAATGTTGTATGGAAAAAATTAATGGAAAAACTTTGATGCAATGAGAAATAAATATGCTAAAATGTAATGAATGCAAATAAAGAGGAAAACATAATACAAAAAAGGATAAGCTAATAAAAATATCAAAGAAATAAGCAGAAGGTATCATCAGGATTTTACAACAATCATTAATCCTTGGATCTAGAAAAATGGTGCTATAGCTAAAATGGTAGCCTATAGATTTCAACAAACTCTCTAATCCTTTGTTCCTTTAAAATAGGTAAATCTAACAAGTTCTACACATAGGATAAGGTAATAACAATATCAAAGAAATAAGCGTAAGGTGTTATCGGGATTTTACAACAATCATTGATCCTTGAATATAGATAAATAGTGCTTTAGCTAAAATGTTACCCTATGGATTTGAACAAGCTCTCCAATTCTTTGTTCCTCTAAAATAGGCAAATTTAACAAGTTTTAGACATACTATTAACTTTATTATAACCCGAAAACGGCTCTCTAATTTTAATAGCGAAGAAGCATTAGGCAATAAGGAACGACTAACTTAGGCCACTAACTAACAAGTTCGAAAAATGTATCTTAAAAGATTGGAACCCTAGACTAATTAGTTAGTTTGTCTACAAATCCAATTAGTATATTACTACTTTCGAAAATCGCTATTGATTATTATATATCAAAGCTCAATCTTAACATTCAAATTAGGAAATCACAAAAGTGGTGATCAAGCCTAGAAATAACTTTTGATTCTTGACATTAAACCAAAGTTCCAACTTAGCCTAAGCTTTAAAGTACTAAATTCAATAAAATTCAATAACATTCTCATGAATAATTGTCTATTATACCTTATAACCCTTAAACACCTAGCCACACATACTTATTATAACAAAAATAGAAATTAAATACAAAATACACATGTTGGAAAATATGAATTAACTAATGGAAATTTATATCCAACACTAACTCCAATGAAAACTCAAGATTTTTGTATTACTAATCAATTAATTACAACCTAATTCATAAAGCCTAAATTAATTGCATTAGGAACAAAAATTCTAGCACATAAATTAGAACAAAAAATTGAAATTAAATAATCTATAACCTAAAGAGAAGCATAATCACCAATGATAAAGAAAAACCAACTTAGAACACTAGCAACAAAAGGAAAGCAATGAGATAATTCATCATTTAAATAGTAATTAATGAAGTAGAACCTGGATAGCTAGAAATCAACTTAAATAACTGAAATAAAGGGCCGAAAAGAAAAAATGAAATCATTCATTGATATATATTGAAGAACCTATACATTATCCAAGACATTCAAACTCAAAATCCATTAAACATTTAATATATATACATTGAAAGATAGAAAAATGAAAATACAAGTCCCATATCATTAAACAACTATAAATAAAGCTAAATACTACCTAAAATATTTAGCTAAATTGCTGGAAATCTAAACATAAGCAAAACTCAACCTATAGGCTGAAGAACATTAAGAAATTTCAAGAAGTAAGAAGAAACAAGGTAAAGAAATAACTATGGTTGCCTTCTCTTTCATGTTTGTGCCCTAAGAAGGCCTTAAAAACCCTTTCCAAAAAGGATAAGGTTGAGATTTTGGAAAAGACCCTTCTTTCCTCTTTTTTTTTTTTTTTTGTGAACAGTCTGCTAAACAGCGTAGATTACGTTTGAATGACGCTTGACCTAACTGCCTTTTCTTGGCTCCTTTTTTTCTTTGATTTCTTCCAAAACTTGATGCTTTGATCTATAATTTTTTTCAAGAGATTGATCTTGTCATTCAACACATAATAACATAAATTGAGCAATTTTACACTAAAAATAGGGATAAAATCAATTCAAATGACATACCAAAACATAAGAAAATTCATCTCTATCAGTCATCATGGGTGGTCACAAGCAACTACCAAGTAAGGTACAAGATTTAGATAGAATAATGGTGGAATCAAATAAAAAATTAACTTAGGAGATACGAGAATCATGTAGACATGTCAGTGTAATAAAATACATAATGGATTTATGATTTATTAGCAAAAAAAGGTACAAGATAGCAAGACTAGATCATAAAACAATAACCAAAATTCAATTGCATATTAGTAAAATAACCAATAAGAAAAAAGAGAGTCTCAATTATACCGAAGCACACCAAATTAAAGTTTTCCTCATATAATAGGATAAAGGACCCTTTGGATGGTTATATCATTGATAGCATTTTTCAAAAATAAAAGAATAGATGAGATGGAGTAAGTGGTCTGAGAGCCTTCTATATACTAAGACAGGGCCAATCATGATTTTATATACTTGACTAAGGGGGTTAAGGATATATGGAACAATTTAAATAATATTACTTTTTGAGATTTAGACCTCCATTAAGTAATAATTCACTAGGAGAATTAATCAATCTCAAATAAACAAGAATGGTGGAAGATTACTAAAATCAATTTCAAACTTTCCTTACCATATTAACTTTAGTCTAATTAGAGTAGTAAGCATATATGTTCACTATAAGACTAATAGAGGTGCATTTAGTTGATATGGAGATGCAAAATCCTCAACTCCTCCTAGCATAAACAATCTCGATAAAAAGCATAAAGGAGTAAATATATCCATACTATGAAGAGTAGACAATGTAACATCACCATCCATTAAAAGATTATCTCGAGCAGAGATGACAAAGCGATATATAAAAAGGTAATGTTTTAATTGCAATGAATAATATTTAGTTGACCATGTATGTAAATGAATTTGTTGTTTAGTGGTAGATAATAAGGATGACGACATAGGACTACCAATCATAATAGATCTAGAAATATCTTGAGTATTAAACTTATGGATAAATTTGTTATCTAGGAAATGTTAAGGATACTTACATATCAAAAGAGCATAAAAAGATTTTCATTTTTTTTGTTAATTAAGATAATAGGAATAAATTGTAGTTAATTTAGTAATTTGAGTGTGAGAATCTTATTTTTGTTTTGTTCCTTTATTCGATAGTATTGTTCCTTTATCTTAATATTATTCCTTGTCAACTTGGAACCTTTAATGTAAGCTTTATTCAACTGATATAGGAAATCTCCCAGGATGTAACTCATTTTAAAAACAATACTGTTGTTGTAACTCAGGCTAGATCTTAGCAGGTTTATTTAATGGAATTCTTTTACCTTAAAACAATCATCATAATTATTAGGAACAACTAATTTAGGAATTTTAAGTGTTATAATTGTACTTTTTTTATTTGATAAGTATTTGACGGAATCATCTTAATTATTAGGATCTATAATTTGATGATAAAAAAGCATTTTCTATTTAAAAAAGGATATGAATATTAAATTAGATAAGGAAACTATGACTTAAAAAGCTTGAGTCAACAGGCAAAAAGTTTAGTTAAAAGTACAATTATTGTTGCTTTATCTCTAATTCAGTAGATTTCTTACCATCATCTAAAGTAGCTACAAGTATAGGGCAACAAAATTTATTAATTAATCAACAAAAATAATAATGTTACTTTAGAGGTGCATTTAGTTGATGTGGAGATGCAAAATCCTCAACTCCTCATATCATAAACAATCTCAACAAAAAGCATAGAGGAGTAAATATATCCATAGTATTAAGAGTAGACCATTTAACATCACCATCTATTAAAAGATTATCTTGAGCAGAGATGATAGAGTGATATGTAAAAAGGTAATGTTTTAATTGTAATGAATAATATTTAGTCTACCATATATGTAAATGAATTTTTTGTTTAGTGGTAGATAATAAGGATGATGACATAGGACTACCAATCATAACAGATCTAGAAATATCTTGAGTATTAAACTTGTGGATAAATTTGTTATCTAGGAAATGTTAAGGATACTTACATATCTAAAGAGCATAAGAAGATTTTCATTTTTTGTTAATTAAGTTAATAGAATAAATCCTAGTTAATTTAGTAATTTGAGTGTGAGAATCTTATTTTTGTTTTGTTCCTTTATTCGATAAGTATTGTTCCTTTATCTTAATATTACACCAGTTAACTTGGAATCTTTAATGTAAGCTTTATTCAACTGATATAGGAAATCTCCCAAGATGTAACTCATTTTAAAAATAGCATTGTTGTTGTAACTCATACTAGATCTTAGCAGGTTTATTTAAAGGAATTCTTTTACCCAAAAAAATCATCCCAATTATTAGGAACAACTAATTTAGGAATTTTGAGTGTTATAATTGTACTTTTTATTTTTTTTATTTGATAAGTATTTGAGGGAATCATATTAATTATTAGGATCTATAATTTGATGATAAAAAATCATTTTCTATTTAAAAAAGGATATGAATATTAAAATAGATAAGGACTCTACGACTTAAAAAGCTTTATATAATACGTAAAAAGTGTAGTTAAAAGTACGATTATTGTTGCTTTATCTCTAATGTAATGGATTTTGTATCATCATCTGAAGTAGCTACAAGTATAAGGCATCAAAATTTATTAATTAATCAACAAAAATAATAGTGTTACTTTAAGTTCTTATAAAGGCAATGAAATATTTTTAAACTATATTAATAATAGTTACAACATGTAGCAACAGTTTGAGTGTTTATAAGGTAACGATTTAATTTTTTTAGGCAATGATATCTAATAGTAAAAGCAATAGTTTATTATTTCATTAGCAATGAAACATAGTTAATGTAAAACCAAACAACTATCATTAAAAATTCTAGACAAACTTTAATTTTCATTAAAAAAAATATAATATTAAAAATAACCATTTATGTATCACATATCCAAAATACAATATCTAAAATATGGAGTTGTGAAATTCAACCATTAACATATCGAAAATACAATAGCCTAAAATCATTAACTAAACTATGAGCCTGTATTATCTTTCTTTTCTTCCATATGGAGTTGTTGATAGTTAGTTTAGTGATTATGAAAATTGAAATGATTTACCGATTTTACTTTGAAAACCAATGTGATTAAGGTAAGTGTACCTATCAAAAAAGTAATAATATGAAGTATTTTAAACCCCACATGTCGATTCCACAGGGAAACGGTTAATTATTAGGTTAATTAGAGCACAATTATCTAGAAAAGTACAAAAAATTTGATTAAAAATTTTAAATGATACTTAACTATGTTAACCCGGCTTAAACACTTTGAAAATGATTTTTAATTTCTTTAAAAAATTATAAAAATTACCAAATATGAAAATTAGCTAAGGATTTGATGATTGATGATTTAATTGAGCTTTAAACAATTTCAAGGTTTGATTTAAAATTCCTTCAAAAAATCAAAACAAAGCTATGATTAAAACTTTGCCCTTTCTCGATTAATCTGAATTTAAAGTTTGGTTATTCCTTAAATCAAGTTAATAGGCTTTAATTTCAAGAAGTTAATTTCTGGATTTGCAGTCTCAAATCTCAAACTCTCATAAGAAAGCAAAGTTTGGACATTCATTGATTAATTTTTTTATTAGGTTTTCCAACAAACTAAGATGATTTCTCAAGCTTAGATTATCTTTAACTCTAATCCTAAGAGGCCAGCTTAAAATTAAAACTTTTAGACCCTTAATAAATAAAAATTAGACCCTTTTACATACCTTTGAGCTCTCTTAAATAATAAATACATAAATCCTTAGTAATAAAAATGATTTAGCCACACATCTTGATCAAAGCATATAAAATATACAACTTTAGCAACATGCCTTTACAATTCCAAAAATATAAGCAGTAAAAATAAGTTTAGAGGTTACAAAAATATCCAAGGATAGCTCCTAGATGTTTTTTGAACTCTCCAACTTGATTTTAGACTCCATCACAGTTCTAATTCATGAAGAGCTTGTATAAAAATCAAAGAACATTTAAAGATGTAAGCTTAAGAACATAAAATGATGGTTTAGAAATTTAGATATATGTCTCAGCAAATAAACTCTAATACAAAAACTTAAAAAATACACTATAACTCGAATTGAAGTGTTTAAAGCCTATAAGATGCTTAGAACACAATGAAGAGAGAAGGAAGAGCCTCTCTCTCAAACTTAGATCTGATTCCCCTTCATTGAATCTATCTCTATGTTGTTTTCTTCTATTTTTTAAGCTCTAGTAGACTCCTATTTGACATTAAAAGACAGCAGCATTAATGAATATCATGCCTCAATCGTAATTGAAGAGATTTTAGGTGGATATATTTATCTAATCTATCAACGACACCCTAGGCCAATGGACAATGACAACCTAAACCCACCGTTGATAGGAGAATTTTGACTTTTTTACCTTGGGGCTGGTCATCCTGATGCCTCAGCTGTAATTGTGGAGATTTGATATGGATATGTTTGTCTGATCTATTAATGGCACCCTAGGCTGATTGACAATGATGGGGGTTAAATTTATATGATTTTTATGGTTAATTTGTTAAATTATGACCCCTAAATCAGTGTTTAATTATTTAATTGATGCCCTATAATGTTTGATTTGCAGAATGGAGCTTAATGATGAATATTAGAGCAAAAAAATCAAAGAACACCTCTTGTTGCTAACCATTAACGGCCCCCTGGAGAGGGTGCCATTGCTGAAGAACATGGGGCCATTTAGCTCTCCAGAAGTTAGGCTATAACGGCATCAGGAGAGGGTGTCGTTGGAGGGTGGCAGGGTGGCGTTGTACTCCAAGTCAACAATTTCAACTTAGTATCTTACAGATTTCAAACTTGGCGTGATATCCATTAATTCCCTTGTCTTCTAGCATGTGAGAGGAGGCTTCCAGAGTCTGCATACAACCAAAACAACAAGATAACACACAGACATTAGTTAGGAATCAGATCATAGTAGTGAGAGAAGCTCTAGCTTCTCTCTTCATTTTCTTCTTTAAACACTTAAGCTTCAAACACTTAGAATTCGCGTTTTTGATTGTATTTTTGAGTTATGTAAATTGGAGATTGCAGCTAAGATCCATATCTAAGTTTCTAGATCATCATACGGGGTTTTCTAACTCATATTGTCCATTATATTCTCCTGTTTTTCGGATTAAATCGAAGACTAAGTTCTTATGTGTATATCTTTGCATATGCTTTGATTTTCTTACTAGATCTTGTGGATTCAGAGCTACTGTGGTGTCCAAATCATCTTAAGGAGTTCAAGGCTTGTCCAGAAGGATTCTAAACATGTCTTATAACTTCTACTTTATTTATTCAGCTCATTTTTATAGATCTAGTCATATTATGTTGTTTAAGATGTATATCTTGCATGTTTTGATTCAAATGTGTGGCTAAACGTATCAGATGCTATGGATTGATGTTTTGATGTTTTAG
>JAOXYD010037693.1:0-13853 GCA_028565735.1 Pinacopodium congolense | reverse complement strand
AACATTAAGCACAACAATTAATCAAAGCATATGATAAATATAATTTAAGCAACAATACTTTGATTAATTCAAAATAATAACAATAATACGAAATTAAGAGTTTAGAATGAACCAAATCACATCCCCAAATGGTATTCTAACTCAAAACTATGAAACTACTGCTGCTGGAACTTCAAACAACCTGAAAAACTCAAATTACAAAAGAAAGAAATGAAAAAGAACCTAAGACTACTTTGATCTGAAACTAATGTTTTTTTATCCTAAAACTTATGCTTAAAATGTCTTGGAGAGGCCTCTTTATATAGGGATTGAGCAACTGCAAGTGGAGGAAGAAACCAATCCGCAAATGTTGAAGATTTGGGTCAAAAATGGTTGCTGCACGTGTATTAACGACACCCCACCGTCCTATAACGGCACCATGTTCATCCTATAATGGCACCCTGTTCATCTTGTCGTTTGCATGCATATTCTGACTCCTTCAATGGTGGCCTACAGTAGTTCAACGATGGTTGGCAGTACTTTTGCATAGGGGGCTGTTATAGATTGACTTTTGAGTTGACTTTTTACACAACTTTCATATTTTGACTCCAATCTTCATGTTTAAGATCCCTAATCTAAAGTAAACATAATAACACATAAACAGAACATTTAAGCACTAAAATAGGGTTATATTAACATCAAATAGCATCCAAAAATACTACAAATTTAACCCCTAACATTATGCTCAACAAACCACCATTTTACGCTCGAAGCAAAGGACTTAAACAGTGGTTTCATAGCCTACTGTCGTATTTCTTTAAGCGTTTTTGTACTACCTATCAACAGATTTCCACATAAATCTACCATCCTTTTGGCTACAGCTTCGGCAAATTGCTTCCCACTTCCAGCCAACATATATATTGAGAGCTGTAAGCCAAAAACAATGATAGGGGAGAGGTAGAAACACGTTTTTAGATGAGATTTTCATATTCTCTAAAAGTTTAGGTCTCTTAACTAGTATTCTTCATCTTTTCTAATTTTCTTTGTAGATTTAGGTTTTTTTGTGGATTGTAAAGTCTAAATCACATGTATTAGACTAGCAGGCATGTTTGTAGCTCTATTTGTTACATTATAAACCTATCTTTTGTAATGAAATCCACTCTTAAGTATATATATTCAAGAACATGGTTTACATGCATCATATTCTTTCTTACTTGATTCAAATGAGTGGCTAAGTTGTATTTTGGTTGAGGACTGGTCATTAGATGATCTGAATGTATGCTTAGACAGGATTAAGGGCTGTATTTTATTTATTTCAATACTTAAAGCTTATCTTGAATGAATCATTTGAGATTAAGAAGATAAATGGAGAAAGAAGAGGACCAATCTCTTAATCCCTTAGAAAATCAAGAAATAACTTGATTTTAATTAATACAAGACCAATGATTGGTTAATCTTAAGGGCAATAATATGAAAATATAATTTTTTATGTTAGGCTTCTTATACTTCAAGCCTTCTTTTGGTTGATTAAGAGTTGACCAAATCTTAAACTTCAAAAGTAAGAGAAAAGACATTGATTTGATCATAACCTTGTCTTGATTTAGTGAAGTTGCCTTAGGACAAGTCCCTTAATCGCTAATTATTTCTTTTAGATCATTAAAAACTATTTCCTTGACCATCAAATCCATTAAGCAACCTTAAACTTCAAAGTTAGTCTTCTTTTCAAAATTTTAATCCTTTAGTTTAGTTTAGTAAATTTAGTTAACTTAATCCCTCAATTTGGTTCCTATAGATAATTGTGATCCATTTTCCTTAATATTTGTTGTGAATGATCTCTGTGGGATGATAATTCATGTCTAAAATTCTCACTTTACCACTTATCATCGGTATACTTGCTAATTAGTTGGTTTTAACTTTGTTTTAAAAAAAAAGAACTTCAATTATTGAATTTGGTAATTAATTTGGGAATTTAATTGTAATAAAAACCAACGCAACAACCTTACAGCAATTCCACTCTTAATTTTCCAATCATGCATAACTAAAAAACACCTTTACAAAATGTCACTCTATTAACTCACCAAAGTGTTTAAGGGCTCACGTAAAATTTAAGAATGAATGCACAAACAAACTTAACATACAACTTAAACAATAGCTCAGAAACACTCTCAAGAATACTTAAAATACTTATGTAGATCTTCTATAATGTTTTTTTTTTCATATTATAAACCATATAAACAACAAATATTTATACCTAAAAAACTTAACATACCTATTATATTACTATTGCCCATTATTTCTTAACATTAATTTTTTTCCCATTGAAAAACTAGTCGTTATAGGTATTCATTCCATTTTTGCTACCTTTGGTCGATTGATAGTTCTTTGAATAACCAATTTCATGATTTAATCAACCAACCTCAATAGGGTCGACACTTCTTTGGCCCATTAGAGTCCTAATTATACCAAGTTTAACCCAATTCAATTCTTAATCCAATCTAACATATTTTAACACAAACCAAGAAATTCAAAACATATCTTAAAATATTTTATACAATTTAACATAGCCAAATTCATACAGGTCAATAATTAATCATATAACTTATACCAATTTAACCAAATTACCAAATTATTAATCATACGAATTCATTTATTTATTCATCAATTCATCAACACACAAACTCAAACAATAACAAATATGCATTCATCTAATCATCAAGAGGATTTTTGTTAGTCACTAAGTTACCTACTAACGTGCTTTACATTATCACTGTAAGTGTACGAGTCGTGACTTGTAGTATAAGAAGATATCGTCCCACAAGGATTGTATTTAGTTACCATTTAACACATGTTAAACTTTGTTTAAGGATCAAATTCAAGAAATAAAGTTAAATAAATAATTAAAATAGAAATATTAGCATTGAACTAATATCAAAACAACAAATTGGAACTTGAAAATGTCAAGATTAAAGAATAGGAATTGTTTTTATTCCTTTTTGTTTCCATTTTTTATGATTGATTCAATTTTTATTTGGTCAAAAAATTCCTAATGCTTTAGTTAATCTCTTTCAAGGTGTAACTAAATTGCCCTAGTCAAATAAATTAAAATTAACGTTGCAATCTCTCAATCTATAAAGTCTTTCCTAAGGAATCTAACTAGATGTGAAGCAATCCTATATGTCGCATATTAATCTATTGAGATCTCTCTCTAATAAACCATTAAACTTGTAATCTGTAGGTCTATTAAACGTTAACTCTCATTGCATATTTAACACAAGTTACCCATCTCAGTCTTTCAATTTATTGCAAGGTTTAATCTCAATAGATGACACAAAAATTCATTGCCTTGAATCAACAAACAAAAGATTACAAATACTTAAAACAACAATTCCTAAATTAAGTTTAGCCACTCATATTATAATAAGTTCAAAATTATCCATGATTTATAAAAATCAAAACATGATGAGAAGAATAAGGTAAATAATTTTCTTCTTCTCTGCAGCACCAAAAAAAAAAAAAACATGATGAGAAGAATAAGATAAATAACTTATTGTCTTTTCTTCTTCTCTGCAGCAAAAAAATCTAAGAATCTAAATGACTTTGGACTTTCTGATGATTAATCTTCATTTTCCCCTCTTTCAAACTTGTTCTCCTTTTGTTTCTTTATGGCAAAGTTTCATGACTATTAATTCTTTCTTTCTCTTCTTTTTTACACCTAGATTTTTGTCTCCTTTTAGATGTCTCAGAATTGCCATCTTTCTAAATTATATTGGCCACGTATGTGGCCTAAAGTCACATGCATGGATAAAATCTTTTTAAAATTTCTAGGAGGAGTGTGTTAGGATGGGGTTAGAGAATAGGGTGCCACGCCTATGGCATTAGTGCCATAGGTCTGGGGGTTCTTTTGAGTGGCGCCTCCTACTCCATTTCACTCATCTATGAGGAGCCATGCCAGTTATAAGTATTATGGTAGAGATTCACATCCATCCTCAGATTTTCAAGTAGGGAACCCATCTGCATAAGAGCAAGAAGATGCACCTTATATTGGCAGTTATAACAAGAGAGGGGATCCTTAATCTAACATATATAATTTGGCATGGAAAAATCATCATAAATTCTCATGTAGTAATAAGTAGATGGTACATTCATAGCTTTCTATGATTTAGAGAGCACCAGCCCTAGGATTTACACCTACCGCTTCTATAAAGCCTGAAAAATCCAACTTTACAGAATTTCTATCAAAATACATCTCTATTGCTAAAGTTAGGATGCAAAATCACGAGACTTCAATAAATGATCTATAAAATTAGATGAGTCAGCTTGTAAGTTTGGTGAAGGAGAGGAATTCAGGTTCATTATCTATCATCAATGAATCCAACCCAAGAATGCTTGTAAAGGCAATCTTATTGAGGAGCGATAAAGAGCTTAAAGGAGCTTAAGAGAGCAATAAGAAGAATAAGAAGACAAATCAAAGGGAAGAAGTAGTTGATGAATTGGTTTCTACTAATATCAAATTAACCAAATTAATTACCAAATTTAACAATTGAAGCTCTTTTTTCTCAAAATAAAGTTAAAACCAACTAATCAACAAGTATAGCAATCACAAGCAATATAATGACTATTTTATACTCGAATTATCGTCCTATAGAGATCACTTATAATTAAGAGTAAGGAAAATGGCTCATAATTATCTAAAGACACCAATTTGAGAGATTAAATTAACTAAATTTATGAAACTAAACTAAAGGGCTTTCAACTTTTGAAATAAGGCTAACTTTGAAATTCAAGGTTGCTTAATGGATTAAATGGTCAAAAAAATGAATTTTAATGATCTAAATGGATTAATTAAGGATCAAGGGACCTGTCCTAGGGAAACCTCACTAAATCAAGACAAGGTTATGAACAAATCAATGTGTTTTTTCTTAATTTTGAAATTGAGCTTTGGTCCACTCTTAAATCTTTAAAAAAAGGCTTAAAGTGCAAGAACCTTGACCTAAAAATTCATATTATTATATTAATACCCTCTTCATTAACAAATCATTGATCCTAAATTGATTAAAATCTAGTTACTTATTGATTTTTCCAATGGATTAAGAGTTTGGTCCTCCTCTTTCTTCATTTACCTTCTTAATCTTAAACAATCCATTCAAGACAAGTTTTAAGTATTCAAATAAGTAAAAGACAACCCTTAATCACATCTAAACATGTATTCTGATCATCAAAGAACCATTCCTCAATGACAAACATGTTTAACCACTCATTTGAATCAAGAAAGAAAATATATCATGCTTATATCTCATGTTCTTGAATATATAAACCCATGAGTGGATTTCACTACAAAAGATGGGTTTAGAATGCACCAAATAGAGCTACAAACATGCTTGCAGGTCTAAGACACATGATTGAGCCTTTTGTAAAAAAAAACTAAAAAATATGAAGAACATTAGTTAGGAGCCCTAAACTTTGATAGAATTTGAAGATTGATCTTATTAACATATTTCTCTCTCTATCTCTCCTTGTTGTTTCTGGCTTCCAGACCTCCATTTATATGTCAGCTACATGTTAGAAGTAAATTGTGAAATTTGAAGCCATTAAAATAAGAGATCCTACTAGAAACTCATCAATTGGTACTTAAATGGCACTTCAAAGGAGTAATATAATGGGCTATAAAATCTTTGTTTGAGTCCTCTACTTCGAGAGTAATACAACAGCCTGGGAAACATAATGGTGAGTTGCATCAAGTTACCATTTTAGTCCAAATTTTTTAATTTTTACTGCATAATCTTGAATTTCTTTCAAGTTTTAGCTTCTATCTGCAATGTTAAGAATTTGTAAATATAATTAAGCAACTTAGCAGCAAATTGGGAGCAATATGCCTTAAATTTTGATTAAATTCATATAAATATACATTAAAATCAAAGCCTAACAATTCCTCTGCATATAAACTTTTCTTTCCCTTAAGCAAATCACTATATCATCAAGTTTAATATGGCTTGTCCAACTTATACAACAAAATCAATGGATCAATTTCCTTGGGTTTTCAAACATTATGCACCTAAAACAGGTATATAGACAATTAAGTATATTAAGTCACAAATAACCTTAAATCACTTCATGTTTCATCAAATTCAATCTCAATCACACTTCCATTCCACATGCAAAATGAATAGTGCTAAAGCAAGATATGTCATCTTTCAAAACCATCAAACATCCTTTATTCAATAAAACCAAAAAATAAAGCCAAAAATGTGAGCTTTTTTAAGCTTGGTTAAGAGGTCAAGTAACCTTATTACACACAATCAACATTTTGTCATGAAAATCTCTGATACTTCAATCAAATCACCTCACATCAACTGGCTATTAACACCACTCATAAACTTCAACCAATTGGTTTAAAGCCAACAAAGTAAATAAACTCACTTATTACTTAATTTTCTTTTCTTTTCTTTTTTCATTTTTTCTTTTCAAATAAAAGCAAGATAATATGATATTTTAAAATAAAGCACATTTTGCTTTAAAACTATGCATTTTGCACTTGGAACTCATAATGAACAAAAGATGTCATAATCCAAAACTTGAAGTAGTTTAAAACCATTCAATCTTCATTGGGTTTAATCAACCACATAACATCTAAAAGGGGAATAATAAATTAAAACAACAGGAAAAATATCCAAAAATTGGCATGAAAATTAAAATTTTTTTTCCATAAATTATAAATTATCTTGAAAAAGAAGATAAAATGGTTTGCTTTAGGAAAAGTTAAGCATTAATGTGATCATCCATTCCCTCCCCTACACTTAAATTGAACATTGTCCTCAATGTTAATAAAATAATAGGAAAGCACAAATATAAGGGAAAGAGGACAGAAAGCACCCAGAATGATAAGATAATCTGAAGTTGGTGCTATTGAAAAGGGAATCACCATTGAAATCATTCCTAAAAAAGATTAATGAACAAGTGAAAGAAACAGGTAAAATGAATAAAGATAAGCTCCCAACATAGATATCATGAACAAAAAAAATAGGATTATTAAGTTAAGGGAAAGAAAAAATAAAAAAGCAAACACACTAAAGAAACACATCAAAAACTAACCTAACACACAAAACAAAATCAAAATAAACTACTAAAAGCTAATAAGAACAGGATTCAAAAGATGTGCCAAAAATAGAAAACATCATCCATGAACACCTTGATGCAAGATTCTATCATATTAGAAAATATAGTCATCATACACCTTTGAAAAGTTGTTAGGGCATTGGATAGCCCAAAGGGCATACGCCTATAAGAAAATGTGCCATAAGGACAAGTAAATGTTATTTTCTCTTGGTCCTCAAGGGCAACTAAAATTTTCACATATCCACTGTACCCATCTAATACATAATAAAAATTGTGCCCAACAAATCTTTAAATCACTTGATCAATAAAAGGTAAAGGAAAATGATCCTTTTTGGTGGCATCATTGAGTTATCTATAATATAGGCATATTCGCCATCTAGTTGCTTTTCTTATGGATATTTATTCATTCTTTTCATTTGAAACTACAGTAATACCACCTTTCTTAAGTACTACTTGTATAGGGCTAACCCAAACAAAATCAGAAATGGGATAAATGATACCAACATCTAATAACTTGACCACTTCATTCTTTACTACTTCTTTCATGTTCCAGTTTAAAACCTTCTCTGTTGATGAACTATTGGTTTACTTATTTCTTCCATAAAAACTTTATGCATACAAACAGAAGAACTTAATCCTTTAAGATCAATAATTGTTCAACATATGGATTCTATATGATCTCGCAACACTACTATCAACTTATTCCATATTATCATCTAAAGATGAGAAAATTATAACCAGTAAACCAGATGGAGGGCTAAGAAAAACATACTTCAAATACATAAGAATAGGCTTAAGTTATTGTCCAGGTGGCTCTTCTATGGATGGCTTCGGTAAAGGCTTGATCGGTTATTCTAACATTTCAAACTTCTTAAAAGAATGCTATCCAGAAGACATATTTCTTGCATCTAATGCACTCAAAGCTTCTCTAACTCCTTCTTCATTCAAATCTAAAGATTGCAAATGAGTCAAGATCTTTTGTAAAGGATTAGAATATAATTCAACCAAAGTGTCACTCTCGATATGTTTAACTTCTAAAACATTGTAAAAATGATGGTATATTAGGTGTTACATTACTTGAAACATATTAAATTCAATCTCTTCATTTTGGAGTTTCAAAATTAACTTATCGCCATGAATATTAATAAGTGCCCTGCCGATAGACCTAAATGGTCATCTAAGAATGATGGTCACCTTGTAGTCTTCTTCCATATCTAGCACTAGAAAATCTATGGGATATATAAACTTATCTACTTTAACTAAAACATGATAATTTCTTGTGGAAATGTGATAGATATATCTGTCAATTGCAACGAGACTGTTGTAGGTTTTAGCTCTTCCAACCCCAACTTCTTAAAGATAGATAAGGGCATTAAATTTATACTTGCTCCTAAGTCCATCAAAGCCCGATCTAATTACAAGTCACCAATTACACAAGGAATGTTATAAATTTTAAGATCCTTGATAAAATTTCCTTCATAAACTTTGTATAGTTAGTCATTTGGGACATAGCTTCTACAAAAGGGATATTTATGTGTAATTTCTTGAACATGTCTAATAATTTCCCAAATTGCTTATCAAGGTTAGCATTCTTTAACATTTTGGGGTAAGGGATTCTAAGATTTATGGTTCTACAATTGGATCTGCAAAAATTCTACGAGGTTACTCTTATTCCTCATTTACCACTTCTTTACCTTTTTCGTTGTCAATTTATTTTTCTGCTTCAACCTTTTTTTTTTCATTATCCTTATTTCTTTCATATTCAATTCCTACTTCCTTTCGACTTTTAAGGGTAATAGCCTTTGCATATTCTCTTAGATTAAGTTTAGTATTGTTAGGCAATTGACTTGGCATATGCTCTCGAACAATACTAGCTAACTGACTCACTTGGTTGGCCAAATCCTTTATTTAACCATGCATTTATTTCCTAGATTCTTTAATGTATCTAAATATAGTTTCATCCACATTAGACTTCTATTGAACAAATTGATTTGGTCTAAAACTAAGAGGAGGGTTCCCTGGAAATTTGGCTAAAGGATTTTGAATATTTTTATTACAACTCCATGAAAAATTAGGATGATTTCTCAATCCAAGATTGTAAGTATTTGAGAATGGATCTCCCCTTCACCTATTAAATTGAACACATTGAGCTTGTTCAAGGTCCTAGGCAAAGGAATTTCTAGGTTGACATTCTATGGATGAATGGGATGACTTACCATAATTTTCAGAAGCTCCTACATTTCTAAAAGAACTACCATCAACTTTCTGCTCTAAATTCTCCCTCTGCTTACTAGGAAATTTCAATTGAGTTGTTAATGTAGTTGTCTCATTTATAGTATGAACTCCTAATGGCTTTCTCGGATTACACTCAGAATTATATTGGAAGCTATTAGTTATCATTTGTATTGTTAACCTAAAAGCTACATCTAGAGTTTTTCTTGTTAGATTTCCTCCTCCTACTATGTTAATCATAGTCCTAGTAAAGGGAACGAGTCTAGTATAAAAGATATCAACTTGATCACAAGTACTAAATCGATTATTTGGACACTTTGAAATCATTTCTCTATCTCTTTCCCAAGCTTCCTAAAAACTTTCATTTTCATATTGAGAAAAGGAATAAATTTGATTTTCAATTTTTCTATTTTTACTAGTGGAAAGATTTTAGCTAAAAAAAAGGTTCAATAGATCATTCCATGTCGTAATGGAGCCAAGTTAAAAAGTATTCAACCAAGCTTTAGCTCATTCCCTTTGATAGGATTAGAATATATTAAGTTTTCATATTCATTTAGAGATTATTTCAATCCTATTTTATTGTTTAAATGCTCAAATTATCTAAATTTTTCATTTGATTTTAGGTTAAATGTGTTTATACATAATTGGCACCAAAAAGCAGGAAGATAAGTTAATCCGAAGCAAAATGTTGATGAATTGTAGTGGTCCCTATTGATCAAGGATCGGTCGATCAAAGGCAGGATATCAGTCGATCGAATGCAATGATTGGTTAACCAACTGAAGCTTCTCACAAGATTTCTCGACCGAACAAAATACGTTGGTCAACTGATATACACTTTATGTGGGCACTAAATAGAAAACCATCTTTTTATCCAATGCAGAAAAAACCTAATAAAGGCGGATATAAAAGATGAAAAGGAGAGAGGAGGTCAGACTTTTTAGTAGAGAGAAAAGAATAGTTTCTAGAATTCATCCATAGTTGTGATTTTCTTTGGAATTTACTTTTATTCTTCAACATTCTTAAGCATTTTTTAAGTTTTTAGTCTAGATTTCATTGTTTACAGATTGAATACGTGATTCTCTTGATTTTCTAGATCTTTTAGTTTATTAGTAGAGATTATTTTGTATATTTTAGACAATATTCAATTAGTTTTGAATGTTTGGATAAATTGTTTTATGGATTTTGAGTTGATATTTCATGAATAATGATTGGCTGATAACTGTTATTGATTGGGCATATTTGATTTATGATTTATAAGTAAATTTTAGATGATTAATCCTTTATTTTGGATGTTCTTGTTTAATTTTCAATTATTTTAAATATAGCTTGCATTATTTAATTGTTCTACCTTCATTCTTGATACTTTTTATTGGGTTTTAATTCATAGATGAATTTTGGCATAATTATAAATTGTTTGATGTTTTAATTTTAGAATTGATTTAAGTTTGATGTGCGAGATTATTTATTAGTAGGAAATTGATTTCAGGATTGAGATTGGTTTATGCTTTAATGATTATTAATATAGATTGTTTAAGTTTACATTAGGTAAAATATTGAATCCTGGGTTTCTTTGAGTAGTCATTAATTTCCACCTTTTATCATTTTATTTTAAATACGAAATTTGTTTTTTAATATTTATGTTGATCAATTTTAATATGTGTGTCTAGTTTTTTTAGGGGATTGGAGATATTATAAGGATGAAGGCATGGAAATTGTGAGAATGGAGTTGAACTAGTCCTAAATTAGTATTTGTATGTCCAGGTTAATTAAGGATTTAGGATAAACAACACGAATTAGGAATTACTTCTAAGCTTGATTACCCTTTAGGTAACTTTCTAATTCGAAGGCCAGGGTTAAGGATGTGACATGTAATAGTCTATAATGATTCCTAAAAGTACTAATAGGTTAAATGAATTTATTAGGATACTTCATCAATTAATCTAGAATCCCTCGCCTTTAGGTTACACATTTCGAGCTTATGAGTAGGTAACCTAAGTTAGTATTTTCTTATTTCCTAATACATCTTCACTATTGAACTTAGAGAGCCTATTCTAGGTTATAGTAGAGAACCTTCAGATGAGTGGCTAGGCTGAGGTGTCCAACCAAAAGATCAAGTCCATCTTAGAAAGACTGTGAATCCGAGCAGAAAGGATTGGAGTTTGTTCCTCAATGACGCCTTATAGGTCTACAGAACTCTATAAAAAACTCTGATAAGGATGTCACCCTACAGGCTTGTTTTTAGGAAGCCATGCCACCTTCTATTAAAGCTATAGCACAATGCTTATTAGCCTATCAGAAAATGTAATATGGAGATAGAAGCCGTCAATTCCCACAGACGACTACAGTTATAAGAGCTAGAAATTCTGTGACATGAAGCTTTCAAGGATGCCTATATTTATAAGGATAAGACTAAGCCATTCCATGATCGCAATGTCTCCAGGAAGACATTTATGGTGGGACAAAAAGTGCTTTTATATCAGTCACGCCTTGAACTCTTTCTAGGTAAGCTAAATTCTCAATGGATAGGTCATTTTGAGGTTATGTGGGTATATCCCCATGGAGCATTGGAGATCAAAAGTGCCAAGACGGGGAAAGAGTTTAAAGTCAATTATTTATCGTCTCAAACCTTACTTTGAGGGATTTTAGGTGATTAAAGTCAATGGAAATGATGGAGCTTAAAGCTCCTACATACATTGTCTGATATCGATTAGAAGGGGTGCAATTTGTGACCTTAAACGAGCGCTTGTTAGGAGTCACCCCAATCTTGTCCTTTCATTTTGGTTCCTTTCTATTATAGTTTTCTCTCTTTACTTCCATTTTCTTACCTTATCTAGTTTTGATCTGTTTTGGTTCTAGGACTGCAAAAAGAAAGCATTGATTTTTGCTTTCAAGTTATTATACCCTCAACAATTGAGTTGTATGCTTAAATTTGGATTAGGTTGTTTGATAGGAAGGTGAATTATGTGAATTGATTAGAGTAGTTAGTTGCATAAACCTATTCAGTAACTAATGCTTAAGAGAATAGATGATGCGTGAAATTTTGATGGATTTTCACATAAGCACATGTGTAATGCTCCCCTAGGAAGATTTCCTTTAGAACTTGCATTGAACCAGTTTGAAACTACGAGTTGCATGCTATATGGAAATGATTAAAGGCATTATTTGTTTTAAAACCCTTAACTTAAATAACCTACCAACTCAATTTTCCCTTGCAAACCCCTTTGAGCCTTTAATACTATTTGTTTATGAATTAATCACCTTACATTAAAACTCAAAGACCTTTAGCCATACCCTGTCATAAGTTTAATGAATTATTGAGTAAGCATTTGTTTACATACTTTTTGTTTTGTATTCCATTTTGAGATATTTTGAGGGGTACTTCTACTCATGTTTTAATGAAATACAATGCTATTATATCCTTCTTTTTAGTGTTATATAAAAAAAGAGAAAATAAAAAAATAAATGAGAAAAAAAATCTTTGTTTTGCTTTGGATTGGCTTTGTTTCTGCATTAGTGAATAAAAGAACCTTTGTTCCGATGTTGAATAAAATGTAATAACATTAGTGAGTGATAAGTAATGTAGTCCATTATATGCTTTATCTCAGAATTGGTATTTGGATGTCCCTTTCACTTTGTACTTCATTAATGCTTGTGAATTACCCTTTTACCTTTTTACCTTACCTTAAACCAAGCCCCATTATATCCTTAAGTAAAAGCCCTTTTTGATCTATAATGGCATGTAATCTAGGTGGCAGAGAATTGGTGAATCTGTAAGCCTATGGTAATATAGTCTCTTAGAGGGAGTCTTTAATGAAGCACCAACATTACACACTTGAGTGAAAAGAGTGAATCCCGTAAGGAAAGCCCCTTTTAATTTTATGTTTGCCTTTGATCAACTGTGTCTACCTTTGACTTTGTTTATGTTCATTTATGAAAAGATTATGATATATGTAGTAACCCGATGCTTGAGTTTGCCGAAGTTTAAAGGATTGCATGCACTTGATTTTTGTTAAAAATGAATTGATAAATTATCTTGGTTCTATTTAAATTCCTTGAAACAAGAAATAGTTCAAGTGTAGGGGTATTTAATAGGATTGGAATATATTAAGTTTTCATATGCATTCAGAGATGATTTCAATCCTATTTTATTGTTTAAATGCTCAAATTATCTTAATTTTGCATTTGATGTTAGATTAAATGTGTTTATACATGTTTGGTACCAAAAAGGAGGAAGTTAAGTTAATTTGAAGTAATACATTGATAATGTGTAGCGGTCCTTATTGAACAAGGATCAGTCAACCGAGGGCCGGATATCGGTTGACCAAATGCAAGGATTGGTTGACCGAATGAGGGTTCTCACAGGATCGGTCGACCTAATGAAGGAGGATTGTTGTTTGTTGGTTGAATGATTGAAATTGGGCGTTCTTTAAACCGATTTTACTTTGAAAACCAAAATGAGATTAAGCGGAAACCAACGTGACAAAAGATAAGTGCACCTATCGAACAAGTAATAAAGTAGAGTAATTTT
>JAOXYD010037683.1:0-13854 GCA_028565735.1 Pinacopodium congolense | reverse complement strand
CTATAAGGCGCCCAGTGGCATATCTCCATATCACTTGATTTATGGAAAGTCTTGTCATTTGCTTGTTAAGCTAGAGCATAAGGCGTTTTGGGAAATTAATTTCCTAAATTTGGACTATAGGAAAGTTGGAGAATATATATTATTATAACTAAATGAGTTAGATGAATTTTGTTTAGATGCCTATGATAATTCCAAGTTATGTAAGAAAAGGGTGTCAAAATATGGCATGATAAGCATATCATTCCTTGTGAAATTAGTATTGCTGATAAGGTTTTAGTTTATAATTCAAAATTAAGACTCTTTCCTAGAAAGTTAAAATCAAGAAGGTTTGGTCCTTATGAAGTGATAAAAGTCTATCATTTCGATGCATTCGAAGTTACAAATGGCAAGGCCACCTTTAAAGTCAATGGACAAAGAGTCAAGCATTATATTCATAGCATGGTGGAGGAATTTGCTAATACTTTTACTCTTTATGATCCTTACTGATCTAGGTCCCTTTTTTCCTTTAGTTATTTTTGCATTTATGTGTGTCTCATTTTGTTTTGAGTCCTAAAATAGTAATTGGTGTGTTTCTTTAGTTTTATGTTCTTTTATTTTGTTTTATTTTATGCTCCTTAATATTCTTTCATTTTATCTATTATGGATCATGGCTTCTATTTATGTTGTCTCTGATGCTTTCATTTCTCTTTTATCATTTTCAGGTGCAACAACAAGTCTTGGATATATCTTAAGGAGGTGATATCCAACTTATATTATTATCTGAGTGCTTTTTGTTCCTTTTTCTCTCATTCTTGTTTCATATTGCTGGTTGATGAACATTGAAGACAATGTTCAATTTAAGTGTGGAGGAGGGATAGAATTATATAGATGATCATTACACTTATGTTTATCTTATCCTAAATTATGTTATTTTATCATCTATTTCAAAATAATGTATAATTTGTGAAAAAAAATTTTATTTTAATGCATATTGTTGAACATTTCCCTTTGTTTTCACTGATTTTCCCCCTTTGAAATGTTATATGTTTAATTAAGGATGCCAAAGATATCAAATAATTTAAATAGTGAGACTTTATGTTCACTATGAGACTTCATGTTCAAAATACATTTTCTAACTTATGGCTTCTTTTAACCATCTAATACTTTCACTCTTTATGATAAACACATGGCTTCTTTTAACCATCTTTATTATCTTGCTTAGGTAAATAAAAATGAAATGAGTAACCAGGGGTTGTTTCAAAATGTTTATCTTCACATAAAAATATTGAATGACCTCTCAACCAAGCTTTATGTGCTCGCATTTTTTGTGTAAGTTTTGCTCTTAATAAGTAAATAATCTGATCTTTTTTAAAAAATGATGTATTTTACCTTAGCATTATTCATTTTTCGTATGGAATTGAATAAAAGTTATTTATGACTTGATATGCTTAATTGGTTATATAACATTTCAAAGCTTCATTATGCTTAAAAGCATAAAGAAATCTTTTCAATATTTAAGTTTGATAAGTTAGGTTGTTTTTCCTATGCTTATATGTTGTTTTAAGATGGATGATAAATTGATGTGTTTCATGAAAAGCTAATGTCTAAGAGCACGGGAGTGTTAGGTTCCTAGTTTAATTTGTTTTCAGGTGTTTTAAATTACGATTTAATACACATTGCTCCCAAATTGATATTAAATTATGTGAAATATCTCTAGACATGTGTATATTGTAGTTTAAAGATGGAAAGATGGATAATTTTGTAGAAAAAATTTAAATCAATAATAAAACGATGTATAGATCATGCATTGTTTATGTATTAAAACTTCCATTAAAGGCCTTCTATAGAGCTAAACAATAAGGGAACAATGACACTATTTAAAGTCACTTTCAAATGATATTTAGGTAACTATAATAACTTTTCCAGTTGGATCTCCTCCTCCCATTGGCTACAACTTATATAACTTGTTTCAAACTTATAATAGACATATATAGGGATCATAAGAAGCAAATTTCAGTAGAAAAGAAAGAGAAAACACGCTTTTAGAGCAAAAGTTCATATTCTCTCAAAGTTTAAGGCTCTTTTCTTATGTTCTTCATCTTTTCTGTTGTTTTTTTGTAAATTTAAACTTATTTTTGAGGATTGTGATATGTTGGACACATTATTGAGATTTGTAAATCTGTTTTGTTAGGATATGAATTCAATGTGATTTCATATCATTTTGATAAAAAAATTAGGGTCAATTTACTCCATTTTGATGTTAAAGTGCTTTTTTATCCTTTGGATTGATGTACGTTGCAGTTGGAGACTTACAAGGGAAGAAAATCACAAAATTGCAGTTGAAAAACTGGATTTCAAGAGTTAAATGGTAGTACTTATCATACCCCTATTTAACTACCAGGAGCCACTATTTTGCTTCAACTAGAGACTTAAACGCGGAGGGTTAAACAACGTCATTTTACTCTCTTCCGAGTGCCATTTTAGTACCTATTGAGCTTTTTACAACTTGATATTTTTCTCCACTTGTTGTAACTTGCTCCCACGTATGCTAACTTTCTCTAGACATATATATTGAGCTCCAGAGTTCAAATTCGCATAAGTTGGAAAAATCTTAGATTTAGTTTGGTTTTTCTCCTTCCTTTAGGTTAGGTTTCTTTTCTATTTTTCTTTTTCTAGCTTTGTAATTTTCATTTAAAGGTTGTTTTAAGGATTCTTACGAGTTTGTTAAGTTGATTGAAGGTTGTCTATCATTTTGGAACATCATTTGTTTATAATTTTGGAACATCATTTGGTGAAATCTAAACCCTTTTTTCACTTATTTCTTATTCTTTATTCACATGTGTTCAAGAACCTGTGGTATAATGCTAGATCTAAATTTTATTGTAGATGTATGATGTTTTAATCTAAATTTATGGTCAGCATAGGCTCTTAAATGGATTAATTGGGTTCTTAACACATGATTGGATGATAATCTTTGTTTATTTGAGTTCTCAGCTTGTTTTAAGTTGGCCACTTAAGGTAAGATGCTAGATGATTAAATAGAGAGCCAATAACTTAATTCATTGAAAAAATCAATAAATAACATGATTTTAATCAATACATAACCATTGGTTGATTAATCATGAGAGTACTAGTCTTAGAACATACCATGTTAAGAATAAAACTTCTTGAACTTTAAACCTACTTCGTATAGCTATAGGTGGACCAAACCATGGAATTGGAATTTTAGAGATAAGGTAATGACTTGACTATAGCTTTGTGTTGAATTAGTGAACATCGTAGATTAGAAATTCCAACTTTCCATGATTCAATTAAGTCATTTAAGGCCTAACCTTAGCTAATTATCTAAATTAGCAATTTTTAAGCAATTTGGAATTCCATTTCCATTGTTGAAAGTTTTTAGTTTAGTTTAGCTGTTTTAGCTTTAATTAATTTGAAATCTTGAGCTCTCTAGATAACTGTAATCCAATTTCCCTAGTAGTAACACTTTTCCTTAAGGGGTGGACATTCTATAGTCTTAAAAATATTCCACTTTATTACTTGTCAACTGGTATACTTGTCGTAATTATTGGTTTTGAAATCATTTTAAGGAATTGTCCATGTATTACTTGATATTTAATTGAGCATATATTTAGTCTATACCAACCAACTAGTTTTTGGAGTTGTTGCTGGGGAAAAGTTTAGTGATATTAGGAATTATTTGGTGTCAATTATTCTAGAGTGTAAATATTGTTTATATTGTGTTGCATTAATTCTTCTTGTTTGTTGTCTGTGTTTTTTTCTTCATTTAGTTTGTATGTTGAAACATCTTTTGGTGCCTAGCTTTAGACACTTAAAATATGTGGAGGTAATATGATCATTAGTAAGATCGCCAATGGTATGAGCCAGAAGAAGCAAGTAATGAATGGCCGAACCACGATGCATCATATCATAAATACTATGCTTTTTTATTACTCACCACCTTATTGTAATTATTTATGGCAAAGTTCATCTCATTTTAAACCATCTTTTGCTCCTTATCAATCATACCATTTCCAAAGTCATCCTAAACCTTATCCTAGCCAATCTTATTAATCTTCTTCTGATCATGAGGCTAGAATGTCAACATTAATATAAATGAAATATTTAATAAGGAAGCATAGGAAAATGCATTCACTTGTAAAAGGAAGTAGGGTTAGAGACAAGGTTATTCTATAATTGCAACTAGAGTCCTAAATGGAGCAGTTAGAAAGATCCATTTAGAAAATTTTCTCCATCCCATATGCATTACAGCCAAGTAACTTAGAATCTTTTTATAATGCATAATAGTGAGCAAGAGTTTTCAATTCATATTGAAAAGAGTGATGATGATATTTTTAATGCATTAATGATGAAATAACTATTAAAAATTATGGAATTTTAAATGAAGCAATGGACTAGTCTATGGTTCATATAGATAGTGTTAAAGAAGAACATATGCATAAATTAGCAAACCATGACTTAGGAGCCATTCTATTTCACCAAAATGATGTGCATGACCTTAATGATTTAAGTGACAATGGGAAGGAACTTTAAATTAAACCAAAGAAGTTAAACGAACCAATTAATGATATGGTTTATAAAAGTGATGAATTCATGGAAAGTAAGGTCCCAATTACGAGCATTGATTTTCTAGGTACTTTTACTTTTGAACCTAGGCCAAAAATAGTCATTCTTACATTTTGACCTTAGTACTTTGTTAAAACTAAGAGCCATGCATTATTTTTCTTAAAGGGTAGGATTTTTTATGCTTTTGAGCACTTACTTAAAGGTGTAAGTATGGAGTTAGCTTACCCATATGGAAAGAATGGATCAAATCAATTAGATGGTGAGCTAAAATTTCGACTGAAAATTACCTAACTTTAAGGTCCAACTAAAAGACCTTAAAGAAGCACTTATTAGAAGGAAAACTAACCTTAAAACTAAATTTAGTGTCCTTTGGTGTGTGTTCTTTTGTTTTATGTGCTTTTCTTTTATTTCCTTTTGGTGCTACTCACCATTCTTTGATAATATTTCCTTATGGAGCATGGTTTCTTTCTATTTTATTTTTGGCACTTTGATGTTCTTTTTACAGATTTGTAGGCATTATTTCATTGGGCAACTTTCAAATTCACCCCATTGGATATTTAAGCCATTATTATTTTATCAAGGTACTTCCTTTCTCTTTTTCTCCCATATTTGTGTTTTATTGTTGTTTTTATGAATGTTGGGGACAATGTTCAATTTAAGTGTAGGGTAGGGATAGAATATTTTAGTTTGTATCATAATTAGTCTTATCGTGTCCTAGATTGTGTCCATTTATCATCTTTTCAAGATAATTTAAAATTTTGGGCAAATATTTTTTATTTTGATGCATATCAATGGACATATTTCCTTTTTTTTTTCATTAGCTATGCCCCTTTTAGATGTTATGTGATTGATTAAATATATTGAAGATCAAATGGTTTTAAATTGCTTTATGTTTTGCATAATGATACCTTATGAACAATATTAAATTATAGGTTTAAAATGCATAGTTTTAAAGAAAATTTTGCTTTCTTTTAAACTATATCATCTTTTTGTTTAAATTAAATGAAAAAATGGGAAAAAATAAAAGAAATTAAATGTAAATAAGTGAACTAATTTATTCACTCTGCTAGCTTTGAACCAATTGATTGAAGTTTATGAGTGGTGCTAGTAGTTAATTGATGTGATGTGACTCAGTTGAGCAACTGGGGGTCTTCATGACAAAATGTTTACTTTCATGTAAAAATATTGAGTGATATCTCAATCAAGCTTCAGAATGTTCACAAGTTTTTTTATGTTTTGTTTTTAATGAATAAGGGATGTTTGATTGTTTTTAGAAGATGATACATCTTGCTTTAGCACTATTTATTTGGTTTATGGAATTGAAGTTCTGATCTACGTTTAATTTGATGAAACATGAAGCAATTTAAAGTTATTTGTGACTTGATATGCTTAATTGGCTATATAATATGTTTTAGGTTCATTATGCTTGAAAACCTAAGGAAATCTTTCCAATTGCTATCTTTAATAGGTTGAACAAGTTTTCCTATGCTTATAGATCACTTTGA
This sequence comes from Pinacopodium congolense, assembly GCA_028565735.1. Lineage (NCBI taxonomy): Eukaryota > Viridiplantae > Streptophyta > Magnoliopsida > Malpighiales > Erythroxylaceae > Pinacopodium > Pinacopodium congolense. The sequence goes on along the minus strand of JAOXYD010037683.1, from coordinate 7,783 downwards.
ACTTAATGATTCATTGATTTTCTTGAGGACAAGCTAAATTTTAAGTGTGGGAGAGTTGTTAGGCAATGAATGTAATGCATTTTCATATCAATGTGATAACAAATTAAGGTACATTTACTCCATATTGATGTTAAAGTGTTTATTTATCTTTTGGATTAATGTACGAAGAAAATTTAAAAAAAAAAGTTGCAATTGAAAAGCCAAATTTTAGGAGTTAAATGGTGGTACCTATCATACCCTCGTTTAACTATCAAGAGCCACCATTTTGCTTCAACTAGAGACTTAAACGAAGGGGGTTAAACAGTGCCATTTTACTCTCTGTCAAGAATCATTTTGGTACCTTTCAAGTTTTTTAGAACCAGATCTTTCTTTCCACTTGCTATAACTTGGTCCCACTTATGCCAACTTGCTCCAGACATATATATTGAGCTCTAGAGATTAAATTGGCATAAGTTAATAACAAATTGAGAGCAAAAATCTTAAATTTAGTTTTTCTCTTTTCTTCCTTTAGGTTATGTTTCTTTTCTATTTTTATTTTTTGAACTTTGTAATTGTTATTTTCAGGTTTTTTTAAAGATTCTCTGGAGTTTGTTAAGTTGATTGAAGGTTGTTTATCATTTTAGAGTATCATTTGGTGAAATCTAAACCTTTATTAAACTTATTTCTTACTCTTTCATATAGGTTCAAGAACGTGTGGTTTAATGTTAGATCCGAACTTTTTTGGATATGTATGATGTTTTAATCTAAATTTATGCTAAGGAAAGGTTCTTAAATGGATTGTTTGAGTTCTTAACACATTATTAGATGTTAATCTTTGTTTATTTGATTTTTTAAAGCTTGTTTTAAGTTAGCCACTTAAGGTAAGATTCTAGATGATTAACTAGAGAACCAATCACTTAATTAATTGGAAAAATCATTAAACAACACGATTTTAATCAATTCATGACCATTGGTTGATTAATCATGAGGGTATTAGTCTTAGAACATACCATTTTAGGATTAGAACTTGAACTTTAAGCCTACTTCCTATAGTTATAGGTGGACCAAACCATGGAACAAGAATGTTAGAGAAAAGGCAATGACTTGACCTAGCTTTGTCTTAAATTAGTGAAGACCCTAGATTAGGCATTCCAACTTTGCATAACTCAATTAAGTCATTTAAGTCCTAATCCTTAGCTAATTATCTAAATTGGAAAATCTTAAGCAATTTGGAATTCCATTTGCATTGTTAGAACTTTTTAGTTAACTTTAGCTGCTTTAGCTTTAATTAATTTGCAATATTAAGCTCTCTAGATAATTGTAATCCAATTTCCCTAGTAGTTACACTTTTCTCTATGGTTTCGACATTCCAAAGTATTAAAAATACTTCACTTTATTACACTTGTCGTAATTGATAGTTTTGAATTCAAAAGGAATTGTGCGTGAATTACTTGATAATTAATTGAGGATAAATTTAGTCTAAACCAATCAACAATAGGTTTGTAGCAAGATTTGGTGCATTTTTAACCTATTTTACAATAAAATCCACCCTTTCTTCTATATATTCAAGAATATGATGTTTATAATATATATGGTTTGTTCTTTGATTCAAATGAGTGGCTGAGTTAATTTGTGGCTAAGGAATGGTTAGTAAGCGATCTGAATATGTTCTTAATGCATGCTTGTGCATGATTGAAAGCTGCCTTTGCTTATTTTGAATGTTTCAAGCTTATCTTAACTTGATCACTTAAGATAAAGATAACAGATGCTTACGGACATGTGACTAATTACCTTAATCATTGGAGAAATGAATAAGTAATAGGAGTTTAATTAATACACGAACATAAGTTGATTAATCTTGAGGGTTTTAATCTAAAAATTGGAATTGTTTAGGTTAAGTTTCTTAAACTTTAATCCTACTTCCTAAATCTATAGGTGGACTAAACTATAGGATACTAATGTTAGAAAAAAGACATTGACTTGATTACCCTTGTCTTAAATTAGTGAAGATACCCTAGGTACACCTCTCAATCCTTAATTTTTCCATTTAGATCATTGAAAATCAAAGCCTTAGCCATTCAATCCATTAAGCAATCCTTAAACTCATTCTTAGTCTTTTTAGCATAACTTAAAGCTTTAGTAAATTTGGTAATTTCAGTTGATTAATTCATTCAAGTTGACCTCTCTAGATAGTTGTGATCTAAGTACCTTAGAACTTTATTTTCCTTGTTGACTGGTATATTTATTAAAAAGATGGTTGGGATATTATTTTAAGAAAGTGTGCTTGAATTGCTTAATTTGATATTTAATTTGGATAAATTAGACTAAGCCAACAACTAACAATTTTCTAGGTGAAATTATAAACTCCGTATTATTATTGCCTTTAAATCCAGTGAGGAACACAACTAGAGGATGTGGAAGATCCTAAGAAAGCATAAGAAAGTGATAGTGTGGAAGATTTCTAATATTAAAGGCATCAGTCCCTCCTTCTTCACTCACAAAATTTTGATGGATGAAGATAGTAAGCCATATGTACAACCATGAGGGTGAATTAACCAAAAACTTGAAAGATGTTGTCAAGGTAGAGGTGATTGAACTACTAGATATAGGTTTGATATATCCTATCATTAACAATTCTCGGGTCAGTTGTACCAAAGAATGGAGGCATGATAGTAGTGCCTAATGAGAAGAATAAGTTAACACCAAGGAGAACCGTCATAAGATGGAGAGTATGCATCGATTATAAAATGTTGAATGACGCTAAGAGAAAGAATCACTTTTCACTCCCTTTTATTGATCAAATGCTTGAAAGAATTTCAACTCATATGTATTATTATTTTTTATGACATTATAAATTAGATGATACATTTGTGTATTAGAGAATGCATTTTGGACTTCGCAATGCACTTACTACCTTTCAACAATGCATGATGGCCATTTTTGATGATATGATGGAAAACATTATAGAGGTATTTATGGAAGATTTTCTATTTTATTGATTAGTTGATACATGCTTCCATAATTTAGAAAGAGTACTTAAAAGATGTGAAGAAACCAATCTAGTATTAAATTAGGAAAAATACCATTTCATAGTTTAAGAGGCATTGTTTTAGGCCATAAGGTTTCATGTAAAGTGATAAAGGTGGATAAGACTAAGAATAAATCTATTAAGAAGTTACCACCTCCTTCATCTATTACGATCATTAGAAGTTTTCTTACCCATTCTAGTTTTTACCTTAGATTTATTAAAGATTTGTCCAAGATAATTAAGTCCATAACATGTTTGTTTGATAAAGATGTGCCTTTTTATTTCTATGATGAGAGTTTATAAGCTTTCAATGTGTTGAAAGAGAAGTTAGCTAATGACCCGATCATAGTAGCTCCATATTAGACTTTTCCTTTTAAATTAATATGTAATATAAGTGATATGCATTCGGAGTTGTACTTAACCAAATAAAAAGTAGGTATTTTCAACCAATTTACTACACTAACAAAACCCTGAATGATGCTCAAGAGAATTATATAACACAGATAAGGAGTTGATAATATACGATTTTGATAAGTTTGGATCCTACCTTATCTTGTCCAAAATCATTGTTTATACTGATCATTCTAAAATACAATATTTTTAGAACAAGACCAATGCAAATCCTAGGCTTGTTAGCTGAATTTTGTTATTGCAGGAATTTGATATTGAATCAAAGATAAGAAGTAAGTCAAAAACATGAAAGTAGACCATCTATCTGCCTAAGCATCCTTTTTCAAGGGAGGTAGTAAAGAAAGAGATCAGTGAATTCTTTCGTGATGAACAGTTGTATGCATTAGAAGCTCAGATAACTAAAGTATCTTAGTTTGCCAATATTGAAAATTAATGGTAATTAGGGACGTCCTTAAAAATTTATCATATCGGTAAAAGAAGAAATTATTTTCTAATATTCTATATTATTCCTGGGAAGACCTTTTTTTTTTTAAGATATGAGTAGACTAAGTGATTAAAAGATGCATTCCACATTGGGAGGCCAAATCCATCTTAGATCATTACCATCATGGCTTAATAGGAGTACATTTCGAAGCCAATAAAACAGCATAAAAGGTATTAAAATTTGGTTTTTATTGACCCTCTCTCTTCTAAGATACCCATATAAGTATGTAATGTTTTATGATAAATGTCAAAGGACTTTTAATATATCTAAGCTTGATGAAATACCCCAAACTTTACTTGTTTTTTATAAGATATTTGATGTATGGAACATTAATTTTGTAAGACCAATTACAAATTCATTTGGAAATAAATATATCCTAGTTGTAGTTGATTATGTCTCTAAGTAAGCTGAAGAACAAGCTTTGCCTACTAATGGTGCTAGGGTAGTTATTAAGCTTCTTAGGAAATTATTTTCACATTTTAATGCACCTAAGGCATAATTAATGATGGAAGAACTCAATCTTAGAATGCCCAATTAGAAAAAATTCTTAAATGATATGGTGTTACACATAACTTAGCTACCCTTTACCATCCCCAGATCAGTGGTAAAGTGGAAATAAGCAATAGGGAACATAAGTGAATTTTGGAAAAGATAGTAGAGCATTCTAAGAGGGATTGATTTGACAAATCAAATGATGCTTTCTAGGCCTATAGGACATAATTCAAAACTCTAATAGGCATGCCCCCCTTTAAGTTTCTTTATGGAAAGTCATGCCACTTACCTGTAGAACCTGAGCATAAGGCCTTTTAGGTGATCAAGTCCTTCTATATAGATCCCAGTCTTATTGTGAGAAGTGCAAACTCTATTTAGATTAACTTAATGAATGATGACTTATGGAATATGACACTAAGATTTGATATAAGGAATGAACCCAAAGATGGTATGATAATCATATCCATAATAACAAAGAATTTGACAAAGGAGATCAAGTTTTTCTTTACAATTTTTGTGTAAATTAACTCCCTTGTAAACTTAGATCTAAGTGGTCTAGACCCTTCATAATCAAATGAACCTTTCTGTATGGAATCATAGAGATCACCATCTATAGTTGGGAACATTTAAGGTCAATGGCCATCATTTGAAACCATGCCTTAAAGGCATAATTTCAAGAGGGGACATGAAGATTCTTAACCTTTCTCTTGCAACCACTTGCACTATTCCATCCTTAGCCAACATTTAGTTCTAGGATTTAAATTTTTTTTATTTTTAAGTTTTGAGTATGACTTAGTTTTTTATTTTCATATTTTAGTTGTTTCCTTTATGATAATGAAAATGTTGATTTTCTATCCATATGATATCTATCTTTATTTCCTAGCTTCTGTTTTTGAAATAAGTGTTTCATAGATATATTACGTTTTGTCACTAATAATTTGTCTTCATTAATCATTCGTGATAGCATTAATTTAGGAAAGTTTTATTACCATTTGCTAATTTTAGCTATACTGTAAGTATACAAGTCGTAACTTGCAGTATAACCAATATCAATCCCACAAAGATTGATTCTAGACACTTAACAATTTGAATTGCACCTTGTTTAAGGTAAAAAAAAAAGTATAGAAACTAAAAATTATTCTAAACTAACAAAACTTGAATTATTGTAATTGCAGAAGAAAGAAAAACAAATTATATACTCAATAGTGAAGACTTAGGGGTCATTCTATCCGTATTTATCTTCCTTTTATCCTATTGATTTAATTATGTTTAATCATAGATATCTTATATTTTAATTTCCCTCTCTAGAGATCCAATAAATTAATCTTAATTGGGATACTTAGCTCTTAATTATAACCTCTCAGTTCACGATAATACTCTTAAACAATGTAATTGGATTTAAAGCAATCCTAAGGACAATTAACAACTAATTAAGATCTCTCTTCAATCACTTATTGATTCTTTAATTGTAGGTCCATTAAGCTACCAACTCTCGTTGTGTACCCTAACTCAAATAAATAAAAACAAGATCTCGATTCGAAGTGATTATGAGTTAAAAAATTAACATAAACAACTATGCATTAAATTAATATAGTAAACGTTGTATAAACAATTCAAGAATGATCCCTAAAATAGATTTAGCAATCCATAATCATGTCCAAACAAATATTATTCAAATTAAACATCAAAAGGGAAGTAAAATAAAGATAAACTAATGAAGATGATGAAGCCCCCTTTGCTGGAAAATCTAGGCAACCCTTGTTAAATCTTGATTGTCCTCATTATTCTTGAGTCTCTCCACATTTTTCCTCTTCCCAAACCATTTATTTTTGTTTGAGATGTTCCCTAGGGTTAAATTGGTGGCTGCTAGGTTCCTCTTAAATCCTTTAGTCCCAAAAATTCCTAAAACACGTCTTGCACATGTTTTGCCACGTCATTTCACCATATTAGCTTTCCCAACTTTGACCTATGCTCGATAGTTTAATTATATCTTCGTCTAAATACCTCAAAATGTCATTAAATTTGATATTTAGGCTCCCTACATGTTTATCTAGCATCTTGTAAAATTTCATAACATTTGAAGTCATATAAGTTCACGTAATGTCTCCCCAAATTCAGGTGTGTGTAATGTGGTGTTACTACTTAGCTTGTTATGATCTTTCCTTTGTAAACTCTTCATAATTCATCATATAACTTTTATATTTTGTGTGGGGCCTCCTAACTTGATGCTCGAAGCCTTTAAATTGTTTCCACACCTCTTCTAGATCCAAAGGTGCCTTAAAATGTTCACAAAAGTTATGTACAACTTGAAAAATCATCAAAAACAATATAAGAAGCAACTTATTCAAGAATTAATCCAATATGCATCCCAAATCATGTGGAATTTTATTACGTTAGTTAGGTGACTTATAAACTTTAAATGAAGTTAAAAAAATTTTACTTTGAAAACCAATGAAGTAAATTTAAGACTCTAGATGTCAATCCGACGGGGAAAAATGCTTAATTACCAGGTTAATTAGATTACAATTATTTAAGAAAATCTAAAAAATTTAATTAAAAACTTGAGAATTACTAAACTACTCTAACTTGGATTAAACACTTTGAAAATGATTTTTAATTAATTTTAAAAAATATTAAAAATTACCAAATGTGTAAATTAGATAAGGATTAGGGGATTGATGATTTAATTGAGTTTTAATCAGATTTAAGGGCTAGTTAAAGTTCCTTCACAAAATTAAAACAAAGCTATGGTTAAGACTTCACTTTTTCTCTATTAAAACTTGTTTAAAGATTGGTTATGCCTCAAATCAAATAAATGGACTTTAACTTCAAGAAGGTACATTCTGGAATTTTAATCTCAGATCTCTAACTCTCACAAAAAATCTAGGTTTGGTCATTTAAGGATTAATTCTTATTGTTTATTGATTTTTTAACAATTTAAGATGATTTCTCAGGCTTAACATGTCTTAAACACTAATCTTAAACGGCCAGCTCAAAATCAGTTTCTTTAATCCTTAAATGAACAAAATCCATACCCTTTAACATTTTTTAATACTCTTTTAAATCATTAAAACACCAACCTTTAGCAATAAAAATGTTTAGCCACACATTTTCCTAAAAACATATAAGGTATACATTTTACATAACATGCTTTGATAGATCGATAAAAAAAATAAGTAGAAATAATAAGTTTAAATTTTACAAAACAGGTTTGAAATATTTCTGGACACGTATTGTAACTCCTAACTTGATCTGGAATGCAACACAGCCTTTGAATCGATTCAAACTTACAAAAATATCCAAGAACAGACAAGGTTATAAGCATAAGTACAAGTACTTTGATTAATCATAAAAGAAGAGTATAATAACAAGTAATCTGAGTTAGAAAC
>JAOXYD010037672.1:0-13854 GCA_028565735.1 Pinacopodium congolense | reverse complement strand
ATCATCAACAATAACAAATGCATATGATTTTCCTCCTAAACTAGCTACTCTAGTAGGACCAAATAAATCCATATGAATCAATTTAAGGGGTCTAGAAGATGTTACTGATTTCTTACTTTGAAAAGAGCTTCTTACTTATTTTTCCATTTGACATGCTCCACAAAATTTGTCTTTTTCGTAGTTTATAGTTATAAGTCCTCTAAAAAGTTGTTTCAAATTGAGCTTTGAGAGAAGATCCATACTTACATGTCCAGGTCATTAGTGCCAAGTCCAAACACATTCACTCAAGGAAACTAAACACTTAGCTTTGAGATTAGTAACACAATATAGATCAACAATGTAAATATTCCCTTCCCTTTTTCCTAAGAACATGATACTATTGTTATCTATCTTAGAGATAACACACTCATCTCCTAAAAAACTAACCTTATAGTTATTATCACATAATTTACTGACACTCAATAAGTAATGTTTCAAGCCTTTAATAAGTAAAACATTATTAATTAAAGGATAGTTATCTTTACCTACTTTTCTAATGCCAATTACCTTACCCTTGGCATTATTCCCAAAAATCAAGAATCCCCCATCCTTGCTCTTGAAGGTGATAAATTGTGAGGGGTCCTCAGTCATATGTCATGAACAACCACTATCTACATATCATTTATTTCTTCTCTTGTCATACAAGACAAAGAAAAAAAATTTAGGTACTATTGATGAGTTTACAAAACTATCTAACTTGTTTTACGCTCAAAACCGCAAGTATACAAGTCGTAACTTATAGTAAAGAACAGATATCAATCCTATAAGGATTGTGCTTAGGCACCACTTAATTCAGGTTGTACTTTGTTTAAGACCCAAATTCAAATAATAATGACTGAAAAAAACTAAATTAAACAACTAGAAATGAACAAATAACAGAATAAAAGTGCAGAAACATGGAAGTCAAGATTTAAAATTAGAGATTACTTTTTCCCGAACTTGTCTCCCTCCTACCTTGTTGATTGAATTATGCCTCACCTAAGATGTCCTAATATTTCAATTACCCTCTCTCAAAGTGTAATTAAATGCCCTTAGCAAAATTAAATGGAATGGATTAAGCAATTTCTCAATCTACAAAACCAGTCCACTAATTGAACTAGTTATGAAACTATCCTATGGGCAATTAACTAATTATTCAAGATCTCTCTTTAACTATAACTTGATGAAATGAAGGTCTATAGGGTGCCAACTCTCATTGTACAGCCCTACACAAATTACCCAACTCAATATCTCAATATATTGCAAGGTATAAGCTCAACATTCATCAAAAGCATCATTCATTCAATTCAACAAGTAGTTCAAAAGCAATCTCTACAATAAACTTAGCCACTCACAATGTCAATAACATCCTTAAAAACCACAAAATCCATAATAAAGATGCTAGAAGAGAAAAAGAAATAAAAACTAGATGAAGTAAGCTTCTCTTCTTCTTTGCCTAAAATTTAGAAAATCTAGGTGTTAATGTTCTTCTTGCAAAAAATGGAGTGATGATCTTGATTCTATCCTCTCTTTAGCCTTAAAACCTGTTTTTAGCTCAAGAAGTAATGCTTCTGTCCTGCTCGCTAGTGGCCCTAGGGATGTGTACCCTTTTATATGACATGTCAAGTCACAAAATCCTAAAAATAAGTGAAACTCAGGTGGATTCTAACTGCAGTTCCCACGATTGTGGGAATTAGCCTACATCCCATGATCTTGGGTTCTTGTTCTACAGCTCCTTCACTTCTCTTCCCCTCTTTTGGTTCGTAGCTCAATCGCAAAGGTGGCCACGATCCATTCCTACACCAAAATGATCAATTCTCACCCTAAACCAACATCAAACATAAAAGAACAATCATGAAGGTCAATTTAAATAAAAACGCAAAAAATAAATCCTAAAACACAATAATACCAATTTGCTTAGGAAAACACACACAAATGCATAACTATCACTCTCCCTATCGACATACTTATTGGATCACTACTAACATATGAGATGAGGGTGAAGAACACTCAAGAAGAGTAAAATACACTGAAAAGAAAGAATGTAGCCCTTTAAAACTTCTAAAATGAGGAAAGGGAAAATAAAGAATCATCACTTAAAAGCAAAAATGATGCACTAACCCTTATCATAAGAAGATTAAATAAGTTCATGAAAAATGCATTAACACGTAAAAAAGTTACGTCTTTCTTTAAGAATAAATTATCTAATATAACGTGCTTTAAATGTGTTGAAAAAGGTCACTTGAGATTGCAATGACCATAACGATAAGAAGAAGATGAAAAAGAAGAAAAGAAAGAAAAGATGGGATGGAAGAAGGAAAGGGGAAACCTAAAGAAAAAGAAAGTATTGAAAGTCAAATGGTCTTAATCAAGAAACTTAAAAGGAGAGGAACTAGCCAACATGGGCTTCATGGTGCACAACGAGGTATGCCCCTCTCTTAATGAGAATGAATGTGAAGGTTATTAATCTTGTGATAAAATATTAGAACATAGAGATGAATTGACTAAGAAAAATAAAGAGTTGCATGATATGCATAAGAATATTATAGAAGAATTGGATGCATGAAAATTAGTCAATGATAACAGAACCTTAAAGAAAGATTTTGAATCCTTTAAAGAATCTCTTACAAAATTTACCAAGTGAAAAGAAAATTTAGATAGTTTACTAAGTGTTAAAAAGGTAAGAAATGACAAACATGAATTAAGATATAACAATAGAGCTTCTACTAGCAAAACTATTTTCATTAAAAGAAAGAACTTAGAAGATGAAAATTCTCCTAAAAATGTTCATATTACATCTAATAGACCTCAGACTCGACATCATGCATTCATATATATTACAAGGCCTAAGAGATTCTCTCAAAGTAAGATGTATAACAATGCAGGGGGCTAAGCAAGAGCATAAGGACCTCCCGATTTTTAACAAGGTCTACTTGGATCTTTAGAGAACAAAATGGATAAGGTGATGGATGTTTTGGATTCCAACTTTGCAAACCAAGAAGATAGTCACAAGAGGATGTTTGCAAGCTAAGGAGAGAGCCATAAGAGGATGGAGGCTAAATTTTATTAAATTGTGAAGAATCATGCATCATCCATCTATAACTTGGAGGTTCAAGTAAGGAAACTTGCTAATACTTTGTCATCTAGGACCGTAGGGAGCCTACTAAGCAACATTGAGGCTAATCCAATAGAATAATTAAAGGAAATTACACTTAGGAGTGGCAAGTAATTGGAAGTTTCAAGTGCAAAGAAGGAGAACCAAGTGAAAGAGAAGGGCAATGAGAAAGAAGAAAAGAAGGTAAAAGAGAAGGACGAGGACAAGGCATGCATCCCTCTACCACTCTACAAACCCTAGATTCCATATCCATAAAGAGTGAAGTAACATCAAGTGGATGCTCAATTCTTCTAGTTTTTAGAGAAATTGAAGAAGCTCCAAATCAACTTATCTTTTATGGAAGAATTTGAGAGCATGCCTAAATAAGGCAAGTTCTTTAAAGATATCCTGATTCATAAGTGCACTTGGGGAAGACAATCAGATGGTAACCTTGATATAGAGTTACAGTTCCATCATCACTAGATAAATGCCTTCCAAATTACAAGATCCAAGGAGTTTTACTATACCTTGTATTGTTGGTAAATTAGAATTTTCAAAATGTTTATGTCATTTAGGTGCCAGTATTAACTCAATGCCTTTGTTTATTTTTAAGAAACTGGGACTAGGAGATGTCAATCCAACCTCTATGCTTATATAATTGGCAAATCGATCCATCAAGAGGCCATATAGGGGGGGTAGAAGATGTTTTGTTAAAAGTGGAAAATTTCATAATTCTTGTTGATTTTGAAGGAGATAGGAATTGTTCTTTGATTTTGGGTAAGCCCTTTATAAATACTGGTAAGGCATTAGTTGATGTGTATAAAAGAAAGTTGGTATTGATAACTGGTGATGAGAAGGTTGAATTTAATACGAGTAAATATTTGAAGAAGCTGGTGGAAATGCTTGTATGAACATTGATATTGTGTATGAATGTATGAAGGAAGTAGAAGAATAAGTTGAGGAAGTTATAGAAGAGCAAAAGGATGAGAGTGTAAACTAAGAAGAGTTGGGTCAAGAGGTTAAATAAGAAAAGTTAAAGAGAACATATGCTCCTACACCACCTTCCATTTTGAAGCCACCCGCACTAGAATTGAAACCTTTACCTTCCCACCTTAAGTATACCTTCTTAGGTAAGGATGACACCCTACCCATCATCCCATCTAATCAAATGGATTTAAAGTAAGAGGAGAAAGTGATAGAGACCACTAAGAAGAGGATGAGAGCCATGAGGTGGTAAATTTATGATATTAGGGGGATTAGCCCCAATGTGGTTATGCATAGGATTAACCTTAAAGAAATATGAATATACAAGAGGTTGTGAAGCTTTTGCATGGAAGGATTATATACCCAAATTTAGATAGTGAATGAATGAGAACGGTGTAATGTGTGCCTAAAAAGGGAGACCTAATGGTGATGGAGAATGAATAAGGTAAAAAGATTTCGACTAATACTCATTGGTTAGAGAGTATGCATAGATTATAGGAAGCTTAATTTTTCCACCAAGAAAAACCACTTCCCTTTACCTTTTGTAGACAAAATAATTGAGAGGGTAGTAAGACATGCGTTTTATTGCTTCCTTAATGGATATTTTGGGTACAACCAAGTTTTCATTTACCCAAAGGACTAAAAGAAGACCATATTCACTTGTCCTTATGGGATTTTTATATATAGAAAGATGCCTTTTAGTCCTTACAATGCGCCCGCCACATTATAAAGGTACATAATAGCCAGATTTGCGGACATGGATGAAGATATCATAGAGGTATTAATGGATAACTTCTGTATTTTTGGAGATTATTTGGACAATTATTTGTTTAATTTGGATAGAGTCCTTTAAAGATGTGAGGAGTCCCATTTAGTCTTGAATGGTGAGGAGTTCCATTTGATGGTCCAAGAAGGAGTGGTCTTGGGTTATAAGATCTCATACAAGGGTATTGAGGTGGATTGAGCCAAGACCGAAGTGATTGAAAAACTCCTGCCTCCCACTAAAATCAAAGGCATCCAAGCCTTTATTGGCCATGCAGGGTTACCAACGGTTTATCAAGGACTTTTATCTCATTACTAAACCCTTGACTCATTTGTTAATTAAAGATGTGCCTTTTCAATTTAATGCAAATTGTTTACATGCATTTGATAGGTTGAAGAAGGCACTCACATCTACATCTATCTTGACTTTCCTAGATTGGTCATTCCCCTTTAAGATCTTGTGTAATAGAAGTGATTGTGTCATTGGATGTGTGATTGGGTAAAGAAAGGAAAAGAAGTTGCATGTCATTTACTATACAAGAAAGACATTAAAGGGGGCACAATTGAATTAAACTACTACCGAGAAAGAATTTCTTACAGTGATATTTGCTTATGATAAATTTTTTTCTTACCTTATAGGCTCAAAGGTTATTATATTTACAAATCATATGGTATTGCGTTATCGTTTGGCTAAAAATGATGCTAAGGCAAGGCTCATCCGATGGATACTTCTGTACTAAGAATTTGACATCGAAATTAAAGACAAGAAGGTAGTATGAAATGTGGTGGCGGATTACTTATCAAGGGTTGAAGGAGGACATCACCAAAAAAGAAGAGGAAATATAGTAGAGCTTTGTAGATGAAGCCCTGATGATGGTAACAAACCCTTTTCTTCCTTGGTTTTCTAATATTACAAACTACCTTTTAGGTGGTATTCTTCCCCCTAATCTTTCATATCAACAGAGAAGGTGTTTCTTGTTTCAATGTTCTCGTTATATATGGGATGAACTGGTGCTTTATAAGATATGTTCTAATAGTTTGATTAGCAGGTGCTTCTTTGAAAAAGAAATGCCTAAATTTTTATCTCAATGCCTTAGCTCACTTTATGCAGGAAATTATGGAGTGAATAAGACGATTGCTCATATTTTGGAATTCGGATTCTATTAGCCAAGTTTTTTTAAGGATGCTTAAGAGTTTGTGTTGTATTATGATAGGTGTAAAAGAGTGGGAAACATATCATGAAGGGATGCGATGCCACTCTCAAATATCATGGAGATAGAAGTGTTTGATGTGTGGGGATTGGACTTCATGGGACCAATCCTGTCCTTTTAGGTAACTCATACATTTTAGATGGAGTTGATTATGTTTCCAGGTGGGTTGAGGACATAGGCATTTAAAAAAATGATGGCAAAGTGGTTTAAAGGTTTATAAAGAAGATATTCACAAAGTTTGGGGTACCTAGAGCTATTATAAGTGATAGAGGAAGTCACTTTTGCAATAAGCCCTTTGAAGCTCTATTGAAGAGATATGGTGCTCACCATAGAGTGGCTACTCCTTACCATTCTCAAATAAGTGACCAAGTGGAGGTGGTGATAGGGAATTAAAGAGAATTTTGGAGAAGGTAATGAGCAATTTAAGAAAGGATTGGGCTATGAAATTGGATGACACTTAGTAGGCTTACCGAACAACTTTTAAAACCCTTATAGGTATAACTCCATATAGACTTGTCTATGGTAAGGCTTTCCATTTACCATTAGTGTTGGAACATAGGGCCTATTAGGAAATTAGGAAATTAAATATGGATTGGAAGCTAGATGGTAGGAAAAGACTATTACAACTTAATGAATTAGAGGAACTAAGACATAATGCTTCTTAAAATTCCAAGTTGTATAAGGAAAGGGTGAAGCAGTGGTTTGATGCCCACATTAAGAAGGAGTTTAAGAGTGGGGACTTGGTGCCTTTGTTCAATTCGAGACTTAATTTATTTCTTGAAGAGCTCAAGTTAAGATAGAGTGGCCTTTTTAAGGTGGTTCAAGTGTTCAACCATGGAGCTTTGGAGTTGGAGAATAATAAAGGTGAAACTTTCAAGGTTAACAGGCATCGGTGTAAGACATGTTTTGGAGGGACATTTCACAAGAAAGGAAAGTAATTTCTTTCCTTTCACTCACTCATTCATGATTAAATTAAGGATGGTTAAACTAGTGACCCTAACTTAGCATGCTTTTCTTTCTTTCATTTGTACTGGTTAAATATTGTGTTGAATTTGATTTGAATTAATTTTGTTTAGTTTGGTTTTGATTTGGTTTTGAATTTTTTTCCCTTCAATCTCTTGATATTTAGGTACTCAATTATATACTTCAAAGTTGTATGAAGGTTGGGTATTGATGGTTAAAGAGGAGGAGGATTAAGAGAGCTAGGAGCAGGGCATATATCTATGCATAAAACCAGTGATCATGGGAATTGTGTCAATTCCCATGATCATAGGACTACTATGCCGAGGCGCACTTAAGGCCCCTCACCTTCCTCCCTTGCTTCATTCTTTCATTTTCTCTCTCTCTCTCTAAAACACGTACCCCACTCTCCAAATCTCTCAAAATCACTCATTTTTTTTACATCAAATCTTTATGATATCTTCAAGTTGTCCATCATTCCAGACTAGATTTTATCTCATTTAACAACACCCACTAAAGAATCACAAGTTTTAGTGTGTTCTTTACTCTCTCTCTAAAAACTTGTCCAACTTCTCTGTTGTCCTTTTTTGCATATTTCAATCTTAAATGGCTCCAAAGAAGGCAACGACTACCAAACTAAGTGAAGAAATGTAATTACAAGTCTCCGAGAAGGTCTACGCAACATTAAGGAAAATTTTTGAACAAAATTTCCCATCTTTTCCGAAGAAGAAGGTAATAGGTTCCATGACTTTAAGAATAAGGCCTTACTTCGTACTAGATACTTTGATTTTGCATTCTTGAATCATCCAGGATTAAAGGAAAAGATTGAATGCTTAGCTGCGAATATTGGTTGAGGTCATTTTATTCGTTGTGACTTTGTGATTTATACTAAATTTATGTTAGAATTCTTCACCACGATTAGTTATAATACCCATATGGACACATTTTTGTTTCTTCTAGATGGTCAAGTCTATAAGTTAGATTATGCAGTGATTCATTTTTTATTTGAATTTTCTAACACCAAATTACTTGACGACCTTGATGAGTTTGATTTGGACCAATTTTGGAAGAAACTTACAAGTGAATTTAACTTCGATTCTAGGCATGCACACAACACATTGATTCAAAACATTGAGCACTTATTGTTTCACAAGTTTATGCGCTTAACTATTTTTAACAAAACGGAAACTAACAAGTGTTAGGCTAAAGAACTTTTCTTCTTGTGGTGTATGGATCATAAACTGAAAATTAACACATATTATATCATTTTTCAGTCCATTGTTAGCACAGTCATGAAACATAGCACTTATTTTGGTATGGGATTCTTGTCACGGCTTTAACCTTATACTAACTTGTGAGTCTAGGTGGTTTACGTATTGATGATCCTGATATCTTTATTGTTCGACATTTGTGTAGATTTGAGATTTTGGAGCATCATTCTATGTCACTTTGAAATCGACAATCTAGAATTGATTATCGTCCCAAGCACCTCTAGAGGAAGAAGAGTAAGTTGCAGAAGAAAATTTCAATAGGTGGGAACAAGTTCTCCATGCTATAGTAGCCAACACCAAACAAATTTAGGAGAACAATCGATAGATGGCAATTCAGATCAATGAACTTGGGAGCCATGTTAAACAAGTGCAAAAATAGTAACACTATACCACCGAGAAGTTACTCGAGTTCTTTCAGATGCAAAACATCCAAGTCCCATTGCCCACACCTTCACCACCAAATTCCCCATAAGAATTCTTAGCCTTTATCTCTTTTACTTAATTTGCATTTTGTATTTTATTTTGTTTGTTGGTTTTTTTATTTGTTTTGCTTTTGTTTTTATTTTTATTTTTTGTTAAGTGGTTTGATCAGTTGGTGTTTTCCTCTTCACATTAAGGACAATGTGTTGTTTAAGTGTGGGGAGGTGACATTGGCGTTATCATTTGCACATTATTGCCTTTTAAGTGTTTGCATGTTATACAGGATACATGTGTTATTAGTTTCTTTTTTAAGAAATCGAACCACACTTGAATCATTGTGATGCATATTATACCAGAAATTATATCATTGTAATTGGAATGGGAATAAGTGTGTGCTTGAAGTAGAATTAGGCTATTTAAGTAGAAGGTGAATCATAGTGAGTGATTAAAGTAGTTAGTTGCATAAACTTAGTTAAAATTAATACTTGAGTGACTAGGTAATGTGTTAAATCAAGATGGATTTTTATGTGAACCTATGTGAGGAATTGAGCCTATATGGCTCTATCCAAAGTCATTTCATTTCCTTGTATATGTGATACTCCCTCATGTGACTACCTTAAGAACTTGCTCTAACTAGTTTGAATCTACTAGATACATGTTAGGTGGAAATGAATAAGGGCTTTTTTCTTTCAACACTTAACTTAAATGACCCACCTATTTCGTTGTCCCTTGCAACCCATTTTGAGCCATAACCTTTGTTTCTTAAATTAAACACCTTATTTTTTAAACCCTAAAACCCAATAAGCCTTAACCAATCATAAGTCTAATGAAGTGCTAAGTGAGTGTTTAATGTCTACATTAGGTGAATTTTGATTTACATTTGTTGTCTGAAATGATTTGGGAGGTACACTTACTCATGTTATGTAATATATATGTTGCTGCTATTGTTTCATTATATTTTAGTGATAAATGAAAAAAAAGAAGAAGAAAAAATAAAAAATAAAAAATAAAAAATAAAATCAAACAAGGTAGTAGTAGTTAGTAATGAGTAATTATTGGTATTCCTATGAATGTCTCAGAAATTATGTTTAGTTGTCCCTAGATACTTGGTGCTTTATAAACACTTATGACGAACTCCTCAAACCCTTTTTGACTCTCCTTTACTCTTGCCCTATTACAACCTTCCTTTTGATCGATTTTAGCATGTAATCTATGTGGAAGAGAATTAGTGAATTTGCAAGCCTATGGTAGTATGGTCTCCCAAAGGGACTTTTTAAGCGAAATACTAACCTTTAAACACTTGAGTGAAATGAGTGAATACCATGAGAAAAATCCATCTTGATTTTTATGCTTATCTTTAATCGATGGTATCATAAGTTAAGTTTGTTTATGTGTACTAACGAAAACTAATCTTGATGTGTATAGTAGCTCGACACTTGAGTTGGCTAAAGTTTAAAAGATTGCATGCTCTTAATTTCTTTAAAAACAAAGTGATAGAATGTATGGTTGTGATTGATTTTCTTGAGGACAAGTAAAAGTTCAAGTGTGGGGAAGTTGATAATTTTGCTTTAGGCTATGCTTTCCTAAGTTTTTATTGTGTGATTTTTGCACGTTTAGGATAGAATTGATGTATTTAGGACTTAGTTTGTTGCTCTTTTTATAATTGTTGTTTTTTCATTTTTTAAGTGTTTGGTGATGATTTGGGGGCATGATTTTATCCTTTTGGTGTAGGTGTGGAGCATAATTGCTTTTGAGATTGATTTAAGGACCAAGAAAAGAAAAGAGAAGTGGAGAAATGGAGCTAGAAATTCCCACGATTGCGAGAATTGTGGGAATTCCCATGATGGTGGAAATGGTAGATAGAATGGCCACAGAGGATTAAAAGTTTGATGTGTCTTGACATATATAAGGGCACAAAACCATACAACCACCAGAGACATCAACATAATCTTTCCTCAAGAGACAAAAACAAGGTTTAGAGGCCTGAAAAGGTTAAGAATCAAAATCAACTCCCACTTTCTTTCCAAGAACTTACCATCTGTACATTTTCCAACTTAGAAGAAAGAAAAGAAGATTGTCTTCATCATCTAGTTCTTATTCCCTCTTCTCTTTCATGATCTTTTGTATGGATTCCATGTTAGTTAAAGTTCTGTTTGAAATTATGGGTTTCTGAACCATATTGTAGGGATTGCTTTTGAACTATTTTTTAAAACTCCTATGTTGTTGTTTATTTTGTTAATTAATTGTTTAGAGAGACTTCTTAGCTGATTATTAAGTTTGAGGATAGTGTTCCTAGTAGATGAGGTTTCCTCTTTGTGAGCTCTCTTTACGACCAACTTCCTAGGCATGGTTTTTGTAAGAAATACTCGAACTACTATAAATGCACACATATATGACTAATGATAATTTTGCTTTAGGCTAGGTCTTCAAAAGCGTTTATTGTGTGATTTTTGCATGTTTAGGATAGAATTGATGTGTTTAGGACTTAGTTTGTTGCTCTTTTGATGATTGTTGTTTTTGTTTTGTTTTCTAAGTGTTTGGTGATGATTTTAGGGTATGATTTGATCTATTTGGTGTATTGTGGAGCATAGTTGCCTTTCAAATTGATATAGGGAAACAAAGCTAGGAATTCCTACGATCATGGGAGTGGTTGACAAAATGGCTACACGGGTTTAAAATTTTGGACTATTTTGATGTTTTTTGACATATATAAGGGCACAAAACTGTAAGGCTGCCAGAGACATCAGCAGAATCTTTCCCCAAGAGGCAAAAACAAGGTTTGGAGGCTTGAAGAGGTAAAGAATCAAGATCAAATCACACTTTCTTGCCAAGAATATCCCATTTGCACATTTTCTAGCTTAGGAGAAAGAAGAGAAGATTATCTTCATCAACTAGTTCTTATTCCCTCTTCTCTGTCATTATCTTTTGTATGGATTCCATGTTAGTTAAGGTTGTGTTTGACATTATGAGTGGCTGAACTATATTGTAGGTATTGCTTTTAAACTATTTTGTTGAACTCCTATGTTATTGTTTAAATGAATAGATACTTTTGATGATTGTTGTGCTTAAACCTAGCAAAATATTGAGAAATTGAGCTGGGTAACTTATGTTGGGTTATGTAATGAGAATTAGCACCAAATAGACTTGCAATTATCAGGTTAATTAATTGGTTAGAGAGAGATCTTGGCTGATTATTTGATTATCCATAAGATTACTTTATAACTTGCTGAATTTATAGGACTAATTTGGTAGATTGAAAATTTCCAAGATTAATCCTATCTAATTTGGTTAGGGACATTTAATTACACCTTGAGAGAGGGTGATTGAAGCATTAGGACATCTTTGGCTATGTATAATTCAATCAATAAGATAG
This sequence comes from Pinacopodium congolense, assembly GCA_028565735.1. Lineage (NCBI taxonomy): Eukaryota > Viridiplantae > Streptophyta > Magnoliopsida > Malpighiales > Erythroxylaceae > Pinacopodium > Pinacopodium congolense. The sequence continues at coordinate 1,761 of JAOXYD010037672.1, read as the reverse complement.
GAGGGAGACAAAATAGGGAAAGAGTAATTCCTAATCTTTAGTCTTGAATTCCAAAGTTTATACACTTTGTCCCTTTATTTGTTCATTGCTAGTTTGTTTAATTTGAGTTTGTTTCCAAGTTTTTATCATTGAAATTGTTCCTTAAACAAAGTATAATCTAAATGAAATGGTGACTGAATACAATCCGTGAGGGACGATATCTGCTTATACTATAAGTTACGATATGTGCACTTACAGTATTTAGCGTAAAATAAGTTTATGCCAACACCTAACTCCTACAAATCATAAAGAAAATAGTTAAATACGTCACACTATGAACATTATGTCATAGGTATTAACACTTAATGCACTAACTCATGTAATGTGCTTTAACACTGTAACAAGTATATGATTTATGGATTCTTTATAAGCATCAACCATCCAACTTAATCTATAAGAATGACATGCCAAAATCATCAATTAAGTTTAATGGAAAATATGTTCATGAATCATAAACATCACATAGACTCCTTTAAGCATGTAAGAACCTGTGAATTCCAATTAAAAGACTACAAGTTAACCTTAATCAATTAAGGTATAAAGTGCATCCCATTTAACTCAAGAAACACACTAAACTCAAGCATTCATCCAATCCTCACTCAACACTATAACCCATAAGGTGTTAGTCATCAATAAGTGGTTTTACATATCATATAGTCATCAACACATCATAATTAAGTAACCAATATGTTAAACCTACAAATTCCTAAAGACAAGGCTTGCAAATTTTGTATTTAACACATATCCTCATGAAAATCACTTAAATTAACACATAAACTAATGGATAATGTTAAATAAGAGGCCTTTCGTATAGTAAGATATCTTAATGCAATAATTAACCTTATGAAGGGTAAAAATCACACCCAAATAGATCAAGCATGCCATATTCACATATGAAACTTAAAATAGAAAAAAATGAAAAACCCTAATCATCATGTTTTAGATTGAAAGATAAAGCTCATACCTTGTTAGTTTGATGATAAATCATTGAATTAATGTGCAAAAATTTAAGTTAAGAGGTTAATTTGTTATTAGAAAGATGATGGGATGTGAGACTCGGGTTTAGTGCTCAAATAGGGGTGAAAATAAAGGAGAGAAGTCTAGTGGGTGTTTTTAATTCAACACACTAGCATCTTATGATATGGAATTAGAGAGGCAATGGAACAAAACATGATTGAAAAAAAGAATTGAAAGTGAAGGAAGTGTGCTTGTTGTGACCCAGCCCATGCACTAGACTCTCCAAATTTCACGATCGTGGCCAGGGTTATGAAACACAAACACACTTCTTTCAATTTCATTTTTTTTAATCAAGTCATGTTCCATTGCCTCTTTAATTCCATCTAAACCAACATTATTCAAATTTGGATCACTTTAGCACCTAGGAATGATGTGAAATTTAAAGAAATATAAATAAAAAACATATGTAAAAGGAATGAAATTAAACATACAAGAATACAACATACATACAACATACTCTAACAATCAAAGTAAAAAGCAAACAAAAGCAATGAAATAAATGTTAGGTTATCTCTTAATAAGGGCTTGTTTAATTTCATAATCACGACGACATTTTTTAGGCTCATCATTTGCTAATTTTCTTGCTTTAATCCCTTGTAACACCCTAAAACATACCCTAATTGGAATAAGCATAGTTAAATGTGGATTAAATGGTTAAATTGTGATTAATTGGAGAAAATAGTGAACAATTGTGAAATTGAGTTG
>JAOXYD010037661.1:0-13854 GCA_028565735.1 Pinacopodium congolense | reverse complement strand
AGGTTTGGTCATGCAAGGATTAATTTATGTTGCTTATTGATTTTTCAAACAATTTAAGATGATTTCTCATGCTTAAAATATCTTTAATCCTAATCTTAAGTGGCCAGCTTAAAACAGGTAATTACAGACCTTCAATAAGCAAAATAAAAACATATAACATGCATATAAACTCTCCTTACAAATCAGTTGGGAAGAGGTTATAAAGTATATATAACTCTTTCTATTAGACTCCATTTGTTGCTTACTATATTGACTTGATGTTGGAAGATATTGGAGATAGTAGATGTTTTCTTGTGATAATGGAGATTATATTAAAGACAAAGAAGATGACTAGATTTATTTATAATTGTGCATAGGTGTTGAATTTTATGAGGAGGGAGTTTACTAGTGAGAGGAACCTATGTCACGCTATAGTTACTAGATTTGCCACTAACTTTCTAACATTACAATGTTTTATGATGATGAAGAAAGAGTTTCACTATATATTTATCGGTGATAAGTAGGTAGCTTCTTAGTATGTCAGGTCCAATATTAGATTGGAGACTGCTTTCATTACTATTGAGGATAGGGTATTTTGGTCTAACTATCAATTAATGATAAGAGTTTGTGAGTCTTTGGTTAGAATGTTTCATCTAACGAATAGTGATGTTTAGTCCATGGTGGGATATTTTTATGATGCTATAGAGAGGGTTAAGAAAGCTATAAAATCCAATTTGAAGAACAAACCTAGACTGTACAACCCTTTCCTATTTGTTATTGATAACGAATGGGAAAAATAGTTATACTCTCCTTTGTTTACTGTTGTGGCGTTCTTAATCCAAGTGTTTACTTCAAATACAATTACTAGAAGAAAATTTAAGTTAATAGGAGGATGCTAAATATCATCAGTATTATTATTGGCCATGAGATGATGTAAGACCTCCTCAGCTCATAGATTAGTGGCATATAAGGAGGGTGCTAGTGATTTCGGGATGCCTTTAGTAGTACAACAAAGGCAAAAGCTCAATCTAGGAATACATTTCTTTACTTTTGATATTTGTTTATAATTAATCATTGCTTCATTTTGTTTACGAGATCCTTTTTTTTATCTTACAATTACTTAGTAAGATCAGTTTGACAGTGATGTTTCAAAATTGCTAAAGTTTTCAATTCATATTTTAAGTCAGTGTGTGAATGTGACTAGATGTTAAATGAATTGGAGCATATTTGAGTTCATCTATTCCAAGAAACTTCGAGAAAGGCATGTTATTTTTGTTATTTTTATTATCATTTCCAATATTATTTCTAGAATATTATTAATAATTTGATTTTATTTTTTAACTAAAACTTTGAGTAGAATAAGTAGTTATTCAAATCCTATTTCTTTGGATCATATTGATACTTTGGCAAATTAGGTATACGAGGAGCCAAGTCTTCTAAATGAGAGTGACTTATAGAGAGATGCTGATGTTTGTTGAGAGGATATTGATATTTTATTTTCTAGAATGAGACTGGATGAGGCTCAGGATCAATTCCTCTTCTTGATGAGAATTTTACAGTGGATGATAGGTAGATCTAGCTTGATTTTAGTGGATATTGGCCTAGAAAATGCATATTCATGTACTTTCAAGTTATTCTCCTCTCTCTTTTTTTGGTGTTTAATGCATATTTTAAAATTTATATGTGCTAACTATTAATTTTTTTGACAAGCTTCAATTCTTTTTTATGGAGTTCATGTGCTAGATAACGATCTTAGTTGTAGTATTTTTTTTATTCCATGTATTATTTATTGTATGATATTTGTATACAGATGATTATGGTTTCATGACAGGAGATTATTACTTGATGATATTCTGATTTATTGAAGTAATGTTACTTGATGTTTTGTTATTTTTGTTATATTAAATTATGTTAATATTTATTTGAGAAATATAAAAAATTATTATTAATATAAATGAAGAAAATAGTTGTTTGTTGTAAATTGTTATTATTTCATGATGCTTTATGTATTGACGTTAAATTATGATGGTTTGATGACTATTATTTTATTTATATTAATTCATGTTGTAATTTATTTGAAAAATATGTAAAAAATATTATTATGGATATAAAATTATATTATATTTATTATATTGATTAACTATTTGAAATCTGTTGAAATTATATTTATAGGGGATGCATAATATATATATAGGGACCATTTTGTAGATTTAAAAAAAATCTAGAGACCATTTTATAATTTTTTAAAAAAATTTGGTACTAGTATTGATATTAGTTAATATTGGTACGGTACGATTTTGAGTCAAAGATTGATACTGGTATGATACCAATATTTCAAACATTACTCCTATTTCACTCCCTTCCCCTTCTTAGGTACTGAATAAGACTAACACAAATTTTAAATTAATTTCCATGTTTTTATACTGCTTGATTTATATCTTATTTTATATCATTATTGCTGACTCCACATTCCCTATCTAACGTGTGGATAATAATTGCCAATTTCAAGGAAGTCTTTTTCACTCCTACAGTTTTGCTCTCTTGATTTGTTTCGTATTTGTTTGCATACATTAAGGAAAATGTATGGATCAAGTGTAGAGGAGGGGATTAGAACTTTTTATTATTCTTAGAGATGTGTTTCAACTTTTTATTATTTTTCATTGCTTAAAATTTTCAAAATCAAGTTTTGTTGAACTATTTTGATTAAATTATACACTTAAATGATCATGAGTTTTAGAGAGTGATTACTTTTGATATCTTACTAAAAATAATTCTAATGGTCAATTAAGGTTAATATGGTAAACTTAATGTAATCAATATAGTTAACATAGTAATCATTAAATAGTTCTTTATTGATTATAGCTTCTCTTTAATTATTGTGGTGTGAATTGCATGAATTCAGTTGACCATTATATGCAAAGTTTAGTTTTTGAAGAAACTTTAAATGGATTTTTGTGTAAACTTTGAATAAGGTGTTTGCTTTATATTTTTCTTGAAAAAGAAAGACTGATGATTTTTGCTACTTATTAATTGGGGGATTTTCATCACAAAGTATTAATTTTCACATCAAATTAATGAGTATATTAAATAAATAAATAAATACTGTGTTGTAAAATAACAAGATGGCGTATAAAATGCACTTTCTATGAAAGATATAGTGTACATTGAACTTGTTAAATTACCCTTAAAAAAGTTTGTATAATGGTCTATGTGGAGTTAACTGGAGGTTTGATTTTGTGTGTAAAGGTTGGCTTATATTTTTATATGATTATGTGTCTTGAGTTATAATTAATATTGAGTTAGGAGACATTGACTATTATTAATTAAATTAGATTATGTTTAAATGCCTAATTAATTTTTTCAATATTCTGAGTGGTTGTTTAGAGTAATTGCTTAAGTACAAGCAATATTCAAGTGTAGCAAAATTTGATATAGTGTATAATTTTCATATAACTTGTAAAATTTTTCAATATTTTAATGATTCAAAATTCTTAAATTCTTGATTTTGATTATATTTTATTTTTTATGAAATAAATTAAAAATTTGAAGTAAATGACTTATTTTGGTTAAGTTTTCAGAAGAACTTTGGATTGGAAGAGTCAAGTGCAAAAAAGGATATCTTAATGAGAAAAAAGTCAAAAGTAAAATAGTGAAGATTAATGGTATTGTTTTTAGTCTACATAGAGGCATTTTTCAACTTCTGAAAAAAATGGAAGGCAAAGTCTATGGATAAATAGCTTAGCATAATGACATAATTTTCACTTATCTTTAGGCACCATTTAACCCCTTTGTAGGTAGAAACAAAATGTTTACACAAAGCTGTGTCATTACCTTTATTTAAATGTCGTTTTACTCTTAAAAAATCTAGGTTTTGTTAATTATTTTGGGCTAAGATGACAAAACTACCATAGAGGGATATATTAGGGCCAGAAACCTTAGTAGTAGCAATAGATATATATAAACACAAGAGACCTATAGCTACCTTAGGAAGAGATTGAAGTAAAAAGGAAGGAGATTCCAATAACCTCGATTTCTACCTTCTTCTATTGTTTGTTTCTTTTCTAGTATAAGTAGATAAACTATCTCTTTGTAGTCAAAGGATAATAGAAGTTGATTTTTCAAGAATTATGAGACCCAGTTGATTTCATTATTCTTTGAATTCTTAAGAATTTATATATTTTTCAGTTAATTAAAATTATTGTTTTGATTAATTGCTCAAGAGGCCTATTATTAAATTGTAAAAATAGTGAAATGAAATTAGAATTTCAAATCCATAATTGTTTAAAGGTTCTAATACTTATGGTAAAATAACATAGTTAATTATTAAAAGGGTTTTCAATTTATATTGTGTAAATGTATGATTTAATCTCTATAAATCAAGGTTGTGTATTTGTTGGATAGAACTGATAGTTTCTATAGTTTCTAGTATTATTAATAAATTAAATCCTAAGAGCTTATTTAGTGATGTTTATAAATAAGAGAAATAACCAAAGAGCTTGTTTTGATTAATAAGGAAGTAAGGAGAGATATGTTATTGCGGCTCGTTAATAATCATAACCAATTTATTTTAAAATTTAAATAATTTATCTTTGCAATCGTGATCGAGTCAAAAGAATTTAACTAAAATTATATCCTCTAGGTAGAAACTGGCTTATTATTAATCTTTCATAAATTTTGATTTTGATAAAAGTTAAATTTTAGATTACTTTAATTTCAAAATTTTAAACCCTTTTCCTTTATTTGTTTTATTGATTATTAAGAAGTAATAAATCTACCTAATCTTTGTGGATATGACCCTTCTTATCACTATTTTCAAGTTATTATATTTTAAATTAAGAAATTATTCTTACTAGATTTTATACCCATCAAGTGAAAAAGTGCAAATTGAGCATATTTTTACATTAATATGAATTATTTCATGTAAAAAATAATGAATCAATTTCTAAAATGTATGCTAAATTTATATTATCAATGCTCTTTAGGGTCTTTATAAGACAGACTAATCTTGAATATGGAGAAAATTATTTAGGTCTTTACTAAAACTTTGAAGGGTAAAGGTAATAGATATATAAGAAGATAAAAAGTGGGTATGTACTATTAGAATAATTAGTTAGATCACTCTTCACTTTTAAATTGCAAATGAATGGATCTTAAGAAGAGCAAGAAGTTCCAATAGAATGTGGTGTTTAAAGTCTCCAAAGATAATAAAATTGATCATGATGAGACCTTATCAAGTTAGAGCGATGAGCATGATATAAAAATCATCAAAAAAAAATCAACAAGCTCATAAAGAAGAAGAAGGACAAACAACTAAAGAAGAAACGTAAAGAACTTAAGGCCATGTAGGATGACACTACTAGTTCAGAGAGTGAGGATTCAAAAATTCTAATAGCAAATATGTGTTTGTAGCCAATAACATTGAACTTTCATATGAAGAGTTTGTTGAATACATACAGATCGTGAGTTTGCAAAGGAAGATATTGTCTTCCAAACATTAAAATACTTCAAAATTCTTATATCTATACATGCATTGGAATAAAAAATCAAAATGTGATATGTATGACATAGTAGATTCCTACCTCCCACCTTTGGGTTTTCATTGACCTATCTCTTCCTTGTTGCTCTTCTCTTTATTGACTCTTGGTCATATGTCTATCTTCATCCCTTTTCAACATAATTTGGTTCACCAAGATCTTCAATAGGCATGTAATTAAACTTTGAGACCGAAATATGTCAAATTCTTAAAGGACATCTTAACCAATAAGAGGAATATAGTAGAGTTGTCAAGCGTAACATTGAATGATAATTACTCTGTCATCCTTCAAAATAAGCTACTAGAGAAAATTAAATATCTAGGAAATGTTACTATCCCTTGTCTTATTGGTAGTTTATCTATTGATAGGACTTTAGCTAATTTAATTATAATTATAAATTTGATGCCCTCTAATATGTTTGAAAAATTGGGTGGGGAACCTAATCCAACATACACGAGTATTTAATTGGTTGGTAGTTTAGTAAAATATCCTAAAAGCATCACAAGGGATATGTTGGTTAAGATTGACAAGTTTATATTTCTTGTTAATTTTATGATTTTTAAATATGGATGAAGAAATAGATGTTCCCTTGATCTTAGGATGACATTCCCTATTCAATGCTAAAGCTATCATAGATGTGTATGAAGGAAAGTTAATTCTAAGGATGAAGATTCTATATTTAAAATATGTAAAACCATGAAATTCTCTCTTGCTAATGATGATACATACCATTTTATGGATTTTGTGGATTACACTACGTCCTCTTGTATATATTAATTTATTAATCATGATCTATTGCAAGTAGATTTAAAGTGAGGAGAAGTAATTGAATGAGGAAGCCTTTTAGAAGATGAACAAGTGCTTAAAAGCTAGTAAGTTCATAGTACAACAAATAAATTTTAAGGAGATTAGTATAATCATTAAAAAAAGATTGAGATTCTTTATTGAAAAGCCACTAGTTTTAGAGTTAAAAAAGTTTTCAAAACATTTTAAGTATGCTTTCCTAGGAGAGAACTAAAAGATGCCTGTTAGCATAACTGCAAAGTTGAGAAAGGAGCATAAAGACAAGTTACTAGATTCTTAGGGGAGCATCTGTGTCCTAGTAAGCTTAGGTATAAAGAGTCTAGACCATTCATGATAAAATAGGTTTTCCAATATGGAGTAGTCGAGAACACACATCCACAAAAAGAGACGTTCAAAATTAATGATCATTAATTGAAACTTCACCTTTTAACTCCACATCCTATACTTACGGAGCATAAGGATGTACTTGATGAGACTACTAATCTAGCATAACCTAATACACATCCTTTGGCCAATATGGGTCTCTCAACTTTTGCATCCTTATCCTCATTTGAGGTCTTCTTGGCTATGATTCACAAGTTATTATTTGATCTATAATGTCAATGATAGATGTGGTGAGTGGATCAGATTTGGGAATATCTTCAATCTTCTAGTCATGATTGACATAAATTATAGGATAATAGGATTAGTGTTTTGGTTTTTTTATTTGTTTCTTTTATTTATAATATTTATCACTCAATTGTACAATATAATTAGTTAATGCTTAAGGGGGATCTCGTTTTAGTACTTATTAGTTGTCTCTTTCTTCACTAAACATTCTTCAAGTAAGCTTCTTTATTCTTTTCCCCTTCCATTTTTTCCGTTTTCTTTTTAAATATAAAGGTCCCCTTCCCTTTTTTTCTTTTTCTTTTTAAATATTGAAGACAATGCATATCTTAAACATAGGGAGTGCGATATGGTCTATTGAATTCCTTATACATTTAAATAATTGTAAGTCTTTAATTATAATTGATTCAGATACTTTAAGTTGATTATTAATCAATATAATTGAATACAATTACTGTAATTAACATAATCAATACTAAATACCTTTCTTCATTATAGTTGGGTGAATTGCATATGTTAAGTTGACCTTTTTGCATAATGTTGAGTTTTTTTTTTAACTCTGTATAGATTTTTATGCAAGCTTGCAATAAAGAGTTCAATTTGTAAGTAATTTTCTTAATAATAGGGAAAATTCAATTATTTTTCCAACATCTAGTGAAACTAAAAGAGGGAAGTAAACAATAAAGGTGAATAAAGTAATTGTTATGAAAAGTAAAATAAAGCATAAAATAAACTTGGCAAGCTATTATTTAAGGGAAGATAGAACATAAAATGCACTTGTCAAGGTAGAATAAAGTATAAAATGCACTTGTCGAATTATTTTGGAACAAAGTTTACTTGATTGTCTATATAGAGTTGACTTAAAACTCAATGGTGTGTACTAAAGGTTGATTAGTCATGCCAAATGATTATATGTGTTAAGTCATAGTCAAGATTAAGTTAGGAGATGTTGAATATTTTTAATTGCATTGACTTATGACATAGTGTCTAATTAATTCCTAACTTTTATTGGAATTATTTCTAAATGAGTATTTTTGTTAATTGCTTGAGGATAAACAATAGTTAAGTGTTGGGAATAATGTTTTAAATACTGATACTAATTTTTACCTCGAAATGGTACCGTACTGGTACTGATATTTTTAAAAAGGATTAAATTCATCTAGGCTCATGTGGTTTAGTAAATTATTAATTAGGTCCTTATAGTTTCAAAACTATCAAATAGGTCCCTAAAGTTTCAAATTATTTTCATCCTTAGTCCCTCTATTATTCTGTTTAACGACAGTGTCATGTGTCATGTCCACATGATGCCATGTGGCACAACGTGAACATGCCATGTGGCACTGGACTAATTGTGAAAATAATTTGAAACTTTGGGGATCTATTTGATAGTTTATCAAACTATAGGAACTTATTTGATAATTTACCAAACTATAAGGACCTAAATGATATTAAATTTAATTAATGAATTATTTTAATAATTAGAATAAAATTATTAATAATTAAAGAATTATATGTCGTAAATATTGTGTTTTTTAAAAAGTAATAAATTAAAATTTTTTAAAAATTATGCAAATATTTTTTTATAAATTCAATATTTATAATAATGTATATATGTGAGAATAACACAAATATAATTATCATGCAAATAATATATTAATAATTACTTTAAATTGATAAATTTTTTGGATGAAAATAGTTTAATTTAAGTATATTTTAATATAACCTAAATGATTTTTCTTCTACTCAATTCTGATTGAATCTAAAAAAAAATCATTTGAAACTTATTGAAATTTAAATAATTTAAATATATTTAAACTAAATTTAGGTATTAGAAATTCTTTTTCTTATATCGAAGATTAACAGGTGTTAAAAACCATTTTTCTTATGACAAATATTTAGAAGACAAATAGAATAATATTAAATTAGGTTTTAATATATTTAAATTTAATATTAAAATCATATTTAAATTTTAATAAGTTTTAAATTATTTTATTTAGATTCAATTAGAATTGAGCATTAAAAAATTCGTTTAGGTTATATAAAATTATACTTAAATCAATCTATTTTCATCCTAAAAAATTATTAATTTAAAATAATTATTATATTATTTTCACGATAAATATATTTATATTATTCTCACATATATACATTATGATAGATATTGAATTTATAAAAATAAAATATTTTTGTGATTTGTATAATTTTTAAATTTTATTTTATTACTTTATTAAAAGAATACAATATTTACAATACGTATTTCTTTAATTATTAAAATAATTCATTAATTAGGTTTAATATTATTTAGGTCCTTATAATTTGATAAATTATCAATTAAGTTCCTATAGTTTTGTAAACTATCAAATAAGTCCGTAAAGTTCTAAATTACTTTCACTGCTAGTCTAATACCACGTGGTACGTCCACGTGATACTACATGATACACGTGACAATACTGTTAAACAGAAATAATGAATGGATTAACAGTAAAAATAATTTGAAACTTTAAAAATCTATTTGATAATTTTGAAATTATAAAGATATAATTGATAATTTATCAAATTATAAGGAGTCTGGATAAATTTTATCCTTGTATATAATTACATGAACATTGTTCGTGCAACGTATAAATAGTGAAAAATTCAATTATTGACCTCCGATCCTAAATGGAACATGAAATATCACTAAAAAATAATTATAAACTGCAATTACAAATTCGATTTCAATATTATAATGGCGATGAGATTAATTATTATGAGTTATTATAATAGGTTTATAATATCCATAATTATATCTCTATCGTTTGTGACTTTTAAGCCCTTCTTATATATATATATATATATGACGCAGCATTGACTATAAGCTTAGTTTCTAATCAGTTATAAGGTTTATAATTTTAAGCCTGCAATTGAAGAAGAAAAGGCGGGAATAACTGTAAGCCTAGCTTCTAAAGTCTTAGGAAGAGTTTGCACTCAAAGCTTGCTCTGAATTTTCACCAACAATCAATGGTTGAAATCTGAATTCAGTTTCCATTGAAGATGACGAGTCATGAACCATCTCCATCAATGAGGTTCGTTGGTCAATAATTTCATGTGATCACATTCAAATGCATGAGATGAAATTTGGATACACTGAACATGGATTACGTTACATGTATTGATCCACTGGGAACTAAATTAAGCATAAAAGAATTGCCACTATCAGCTAGCAAGGTGGCCCGTATTTTTCAACTAATCTATCCATCCTATCTCTAAGGATAATCTAGTTAATTAACAAGAAATATCATGTTCTGTCACCAATTCTACTTTCAGTCAGTACTCTTTTGTCTTCCAAGTTGAAAATGTCTCCACAATCTATACATTTGGAAACTTTCAATGTCACATTAGATTGCTTTTGAATTTCAATATTCATCTCCTAAAAAAATCAAAACTAACATTCTAACATGTATTCTGACCCATTGATACAATTTCTTAATCTTAGATAATTGAGAAGCCGTTTGGTATACTTCTACTTTTTTGTTTCTATTTTTTATTTTTGTATTTATATTTTTATTTAAGAAAAATAAAAAACTTATTTAGTTGACATTTGTAATAAAAAAACTGAAAACAAAACTTGTTTAATTGAAATTTGTAATAAAAAATTAATTTAATGGTGACAATCGAATATGAAATAAATTCAAGTTTTTAAACCAAAATACTCTTATGTATCTTAAAAATACATTATTAGTTAATATATTTATCAATTATTCAATGTAAAAAAATTTGTTTATAAGATTTGTTTCAAAACACAAAAAAATAGAATTTTTTTCTCTATTTTTATTTTTTATTTTAAAAATAAAAATAAAATAAAATACAACCAAATGCATTTTTCTCTATTTCTCTATTGTTTGAATCAGAAATAATAAGTAAAACTACATATGCCTGAGCTATTGTTTTTCTTTATCAACTTCAAACTATATTTCGTTATATTAAATTAGATGTAATTGAAAGCAATGCTGTTAATAATTCCAAAGCAAATAAAACTTCGTCAACTTTTGGAGAATATTAACAACTTTGGTGTTTAATGATATACTTGAGAAATTATTAATCTAATCTAAAAGCAATACTAATTTACCTATTTAGCATGGAGTGACGTAATAAGGAGGTAGAATCCAACCTTTAAGTGCTCAATTTCAAGTGTTTAAACCACTAATATTTTCTTTTTTCCTTCTACTTATTACAAAAAAATAACACTGTTTCCACGGTGACGTAATCTGACATAAGTGGACGCATGTCAGGCGCGTATTGGTGGTATACATGATCTAAGCTTGATCTAAGCAAGCTTACGTGGGATAAAGGTAGATCACAGTCAGTTTGGGGGAAGGAAACTGTTACGTGCCCGTTAACCGAGATATTGAGTGAGGGAGTGAGGCAATTAGGAGGCGTTGACAACTTCTTCCTCTTCTCTTCTTCTTATCCTTCTTCTTCTTCCTTTTTTTCCTTTGAGCAAATAACTCAAGACTTTTTGTACAAGTACATAACGTGTGGTTCACCAACTTCTGACTTTTTTTTGTGCTTATTCGTTTCTTCTTTGATTACACATACCGTCTTTTTTGTTTTTGAAAATAATACTACTTCTATATAATCTCTAGTGAATTGAAATTTCAATATGTTAAAGGAATGTTTAGTTGAGTTGTAAATTGTAGTTTTTTATTATAATTATTATGTTTTTTATTTCTGTCATGTATTAATGTATTTTTTTTAATTTTTATCTTTTAAAAAATAAAAAATCAAAATCAAAAATTAAAATCCAACTAAATAAGGTCTGAGAATTCAATAGTCAATAAGTTTACTTCTATTTGTATTCTTTTTCTCTTAGAAGAATTAATTTACTTGGACAAAGTATTTAAGGCTTGTGTAAGTGATAAAAAAGTAAACGTTACAATAAGAATGCAAATCTTAATAGTTAATTGAGAGAAATTAGGAGCACGTTTGGTATCACTTTTCTTTTCTGTTTTTTATTTTTATTTTTTATATGCGTATTGATTTATGTGATATTATTATTAGTTTTTTTGTTATTTTTTTGAGTTTCTGTATTGTATTAATATGTTATCTTTTTCAGTTTTTATATTATTTTTATTAATTTCTATGTTTTTAAAAACAAGACACGAAAGAGAAACCAAACAAAGCTTAAGTTTTACATCCAGTCTAAAAAAAGATTAGTGTAATAAATAATTTAAAATGGACCAACCCGGTGAGAATATCTATTGATATAATTAAAGAAATATTCACTACCTCTTGGATTATTATAATGTTGGAAAATTTATGCTCCCTAATCTGTGATTATGAGCTATAATTATAGACTATGACTATAATTATCGAAGTTACTCGATCGAGGCTGGCACCATGAAAGATCAATCGGAAACCAAAAAGCACGAAGTGGGAAAAAGATGGATCAATTACAAGACAATGATCACTGCAATTAATGTTATTATCAATGGACTTTGATGCTTGCCACTATTGCTAAATCTAGGTTTCGCATTTGTGATGTGAAGCTATGGTGCCATGTCGGCGACTAGATACTAACCCTCTTCGTGACAAGTGTTAAATTATCTGGATTTCGTACTCGGATGCCTTAAGATATAAATATACACATTTATGTTTTCTTTTCTTTACTTTATTTATAAATTTTTGTACAAATTTAAACCTCAAATTAGTGATATAACGATCGATATGTCTAGTATCTTACCGATTTTAAACCTTTAAAAATCTAATTTCTAGTTATCAATTCAACAAATAATGATAGATGGATAAATTTTAACCGAAACAATTAGATTAGCCCTCACTTTTATGGCTTGAAGATAACCTAAATGTCATTACATACATTCTCTAATGGCATTTATAACAATTAATAATATCATTGTAACGGTATATATTAGTTGAGATCATAAGAAGTGTAAAATAAGTTGACAAATGGTGCCTGAACAACAGTACCTACCAAGACGACTAATGGCATCAAAGAGCTACGTCGTCGTTTAATTGATTCCCACTTTTTGACCAAGCCCTAGGTCAAAATTTTCCTTTGGTCTAAAAAAACATGTGAAGGAAGCTGTTTTATCCTCTCATTCTAGAAAGGAAAACCTCAACGTAATTATTGGGCGGCTCCTTTGCCATAATAGAGTAACGTGTAAATCCCAAACGCCCTTCTGGAGGAGAGATATGTATGTGAACATAGCAAAGCACACTTCATTGAATTGAATATTGAAAAAGACTAATTACTAGACGTGTTTTCTTTCTATATATCCTTCTTGTTTTAGTAGTAGTTTATTAGTTACCGGCAAAAACCAGTTTCCCGGTTTGGAATGATTACGTTGTTGTCTCTCCACGCGTCGGCTCACGACAGCCTTAGATCACCAACCTTTGTCCCTTTCCCTTTCTTTCTTCTTTTATATATATATATACGCCTTTGATGCTCTCTAAACTTTCCAATTCTCTACCACCAAAACTCATTCAACCCACTCTATTTATCATCTTCTTCTTCTCATCCAAAACCCATTTCACTAAAAGCTCCATATTTGCTCTTTTGTTGAGTTGTTTTGTACATGCAAGACGGAGAGGGTCGCACTTGCAGCATGGTTGCAGAAACTAACTTGCGTCCACATAGGCCCAAGCTCGGTGCCCTTTTTCACTCTGAAGCTGCAATCTTTCCAAGACAAGATGACGCTAACAGCAGCTCTAGTCCCTCTGCTATGACTCCCAAATTGCATCATAATAATCACAGCACAACAGCGACCCCTGACTTCTCCTCCCCTTGGAACCAACCTTCACCTTACGCACAATCTCCGTGGATAATACCAACACCTGTGAACAATAATTTTACTGACTATGGTCTTATTGGATCCATTGTTCGAGAAGGAGGTCACGTTTACTCTTTAGCTGCGTCCGGAGATCTCCTCTA
>JAOXYD010037650.1:0-27513 GCA_028565735.1 Pinacopodium congolense | reverse complement strand
AAAACAAAGAAACACTTAAACACTTCAAAGATCATGCAAAGATGCAAAAGATGAAATAAACTAAAGCTAAAACACACTTAAAACACCTAAAAACAACCTAGAAACATAATCTAAAAGCACACTTATCAATATCCATAACCCCTTTCATTATGAATCAGAATATAAATCCATTAGATGTACAAATGTTCTTCCAATTTATCAATTATAATTAATTTTTATTATTCACTTTATTAAGGACCTTGCTTAATCTAATAGGCTATATGTAATGGTCTGCCAGCTCACAACATCATCTCGAAAATCCTAATATCTGCGTAGATAAATCAAATATAGTATACACTTATATAAGTATATCTAGCATAAGGCTTCTTTCCATCATATCACAACTGATACCTCGACACCACTCCGAGGCTTAGTTAAGGTATAAGATATTTTGGTACCACTCTAGTACCTAGACATATGCATAGGATATTTCCAAGACAAGAACTTAGTGCCATCTCAATCTTATATCCTATATTAATAAACATCAATCTACGACCACTGAATATATCCTGACTTAGATAAGCCATTTATTTACTATTGATTTTCAATATGTCAATCAATCTAATTCTCATTGTAGTTCTTTTTCCATACATATCTTTAATTGTAGTCAATCCCATATCAAAATTTCAAGTTCTCTAGTCCAATCGTGTAAATACTCATGATGTAGTAATTTATAATAGAATAATTGTAAACTATCACATTCAATCAACTCAATTAACAGACGTTAGTAAGTCATATCTAAATAGGAAATCATGGTTAAAATCACTAATTTATTTATAAAGAAAATTACTTCATCAAATAATCAATTAATTAATCAAATCACATATTACTCATAAATATTTAATAATTAAACCTATTTCGTATTTTAGGAAATTACCATATCGTAACTAAATTACAAATTAATTAATATAAGTAATAACATAATTTAAGAAAATTTCCAACGTTCATTTAATCCTCGCAATTATTAAATCACACAATAATTCACATAATAAAAATATTTTAAGAGTACAAAGTAGAATTCCTTACTCTTTCTCCAAAACTCAAATTCTTCAATTTAGGCTAAACTCTTAACTACGGAACCACCAGACCTATACATACATCAAAAGCTCGTTAGGCCCAATTGGATTTCCAAATCCAAAAGCCCATATTAAACAACTAGGTCCAACTATACTAAAGAATTACAATAATAAAAGTCTAAAATTTAAACTTAATAACCCAATTTACTAAAACATTCCCAAAATTCCATCAATCTGTAAAATGCCCTTAGGACCCTGATTGCTAGAGATGTCCTTAACTAATTCCATACTTTTCATGACTGCCCCCATAATAGTTTTTCTCTAAATTGCCCTTAAACTTTCCTAAATTTTCAAAAATACCCTAAGCTAATTTTTTACTCAACTACCCCCAACTTTTCTCAGAAACCCTAAAATGCTCCCACTTCTTCTTAATAATTTTTTGTTTCTTTTATTTTTTTCTCTTGTCTTTCCCTCTCACTTTTCAAACCTTCTCCCTCCTTTCTTCTTCTTCTTCACCCACCCTCCTCCCTCATCTTCGATGGCACCTTTCTCGTTGTTGATAAGCTTTCTCCTCCCTCTCTACATCTTATTTCTTGTCCTCTTCTGCTTTTATTTCCTCTTCTTCTTTTTCCTCTCACTTTGATTCTTCTTTCCTCTTCTCCTTTCTTTTTCGATGATACCTCACAGGCCACACTCTTTCTCCTTTAATCCTCTCTGTACTTGACCCTTTTCTCCCTTGTTTCACTTCCAAGCTTTTACTCCCTTTCCACTCACAAATCCATCAAAATTTCCCCTCACGATGCTCCCCTTCAACAACCCTTTCACTCACTGACATCGGCAACATCACACTCAAACTCTCTACTCCAACTAGCTCTCATATAACCAACATAAGCAAAATACAAAGAATGTATAAAACCAAACAAATCACACAAAATCAATTGAACGAAAGGAAAGAATGAAAAGAACCAAGACAGATGCTCACCATCGGTGGGAAGATTCTGATTAAAACACAAACAAGGTTCCAAAGCTACCGCTCTTACGTTTTCTGGATAGTATAATATTTTCAAATCACTAATCTAACTCTAAATGCTACATAAGATCAAGGTCGTAAGATAAATTTACTCACTTGATTTTGAAAATTAAAAACACAACAATACTGCTTCTACCACTTCCTTAATCCCTATGCTTTCTCTCTAAGGCCTTCAACCATTACCCAAACAAAATCAAAACTAAAGCGTAAACACACTCCATCTAGCTCCTCTTTTGTAACAATAGAAGTAAAACTGAAATGGGGCTTTGGCTATTAGATGGTTATGAAAAACTGTCGGCAAGTAATGTTTTCTTATATGTATATAAAAGGCTGGGTTAGATTCTTGGAAAAGATCAGCCCAAGTCCAAATCCAATATGCTTTAAAAATATGCTTTGATTTCGAATGGAATAATGAATTTTGGTCAAGATGAATTATGCTTTAGCTATTACAAGATAACATATAATACTCTTAATCGAAATTGAGCTCCTTTACATAATTTTTTCGTTCATAGTAACTCTTTACATGCTTCAATTGTCCCAATAAACTCAGTTTTAATGGTAGAAAATACAACACACTTTTATAACTTTGATTGTCATGATACCACTTTACCTGTAAATGATATCAAATATCTCAAAGTAGACTTCTTAAAATCATAATCATTTACCATATTCGTGTCCATATAACTAGCTAATATGGACTCATCAATACCATAACATAAGCATAATCTAAAAGTTCCACATAGATACTTAAATATCTATTTAATAGTATCCAAATGTTCTTTATTAGAACTAAAAGAAACCTACTAATAATACCAATAGTATGAGAAACATCTAGAATAGTACACAATATAGAATATATTAAACTACTAATTATTAAAGCAAAAGGAACTCACAACATATCTTCCTTTTCTTCATCAGTAGAAAGACTTTTCTTAATGCATAATTTATAAAGGCTAGTAAGAGGAGAACTAATTGCTTGAACATTATCCATATTAAATCTTTGAAGTGCCTTCTCAATGTACTTCTCTTTACATAACCATAACTTCCTTGTTTTCCTATTTTGAATAATTCTTATACAAAGGATTCTCTTTGTTGGTTATAGGTTTTTTTATGGAAAAAGACATGCTCAACTACTTTTTCAAATGATCAGTCCTTAAAATATTCTTATCAACAATCAACATATCATTTACATATGATAAGAGAATGATAAAATCATCATTAAAGAATTTTTAATAAAATGAACAATGATGTGGTCTTTTTATAGCTTTGCTCCCATATAACTAGCTCCAACCTTATAACCATTGTCTAGTTCTTGTTTCAAGACATATAAACTCTTCTTTAGCTTGCAATCATATTCTTCTTTTATGTTTACCTTAAAACTTTCTATATGTTCCATATTAATCTCTTCCTCTAAATTGCAATAAAGAAATATTGTTTGCATATTCATTTGCTTAACCTTTAAGTCAAGGCTAATTACTAAACTACGCATAATATGGATGAGAGGTAACTTAAAAATAGGAGAAAATATCTTATCAAAATCAATACCTTTCATTTAATTGAATCCCTTGGTAATTAGTTTAACTTTACATTATGATCGTGAAGAGTCCCCTTCATGCGTGATTTATACACTTATTTATTGGTCAAAACTCTCTTACCTTTAGGTACCTTCACTAACTCAAAAGTATGATTCTCATGCAAAGACTTTATCTCATCTTACACAGTTCAATTTACTCTTTCTTATTGTCATCTTCCATGGCTTTTTCATAAAAGCTTTTTAGTTTACCACTATCTGTCCGATTTAACTTATAAGTGTCAAAAGGATACCAAGTGGAAGGTTGTCTATTTCTAAAACTTGTACACAATTAAAACAAAACTTGACCTTTTAGAGCGGGAAGCTCATTATTATCATTAGAATCTATCTTTATAAGAGTATTTTCAACTATTTTTTATTAATTTGATTCTCATCTTTAACTTTCCCGAGCAACATTATTGGAGACACTATCTCTAATTCACCATTAGATTGAGAATTAGTCATCTTAACTTTATCAATATCTATTATGGTCTCATCCTCCATAAACCCTGTATCTCGATTTCATACAAATTTCTTCTCAATTTGATCATAGAATTTGTAGTCAAATGCATTTAGTTTATAACTGATGAATTTACATTATCGTATCCTAACATCAAAATTTGACCTCTCATCATTAGAAATATGCACAAATACCTTACACCCAAAGACTTGTAAGTGATCATAGGAGACATGCTTTCTTGATTATACCCTCCGAGCATATCAACTTTCAAAGGACCGTGTAGAGAAAGATTCAAGACATGTACCACAATATTTGATGCTTTAGCTCAAAATGACTTTAGTAACTTTGCATGTGAAAGTAGGCATCTAACCATCTCCATAAATATCTTATTCATCATTCGAATTACACTATTTAACTGAGGTGTTTTAGGTGAAGTCACCTTGTGTCAAGTTCATTACTCTTTGCAATATCTCTCAAGAGATTCAATATGTTCAACTCCATTATATGACTTAAGATACTTGATCTTTCTCCTAATTTCTCTCTTAACTAGTGCTTAAAAACGTTTAAACATATCTGTAAATTGACTTTTGTTCTTCAAGGTATAAGCTAACAATTTCCTTGAGTGGTCATCAATAAACATCACAAAATAACAGGAACAACCAAGTGACTTAGTTGTAAATAGACCACATATATCACAATGTATTAATTGAAATACCTCTAGTTTCTTCTTTGAATCCATAGAGCTCTTGAAGGAAACCTTATATTACTTTCCTTCTAAAAAAACACATCTCCTCAGATGTATATTGCCATCCTAGTTCAGTTCTTCTTCTTAACCAATATTTGTGTAACTTTCTCACTCATATGACAAAATCTCTTATATCACATCTAAATTTTTTCATTAATCTCCAATGCATTAACTAAGCTACTGGAGATCTTAATTTGCATAAAATAAAGTGTAAAATATTTCTTACCTTAAATTAACATAAAATAACCATTAGTCAACTTTCATTGATTATTCTGAAAGGTGTTGTAATACCCTTCTTCATCAAAATTACCTGTAGAAATCAAATTGAGCCTGATATTAAGAACATACTTTACATTCTTCAAGAATATTTAGTAATAAATTGGGTCTCCAAGTGGACATTACTAACACAAATAATTTTAAAATTACCATCATTACCTATCTTGACAATTATGTAATCTTTAAGAGTATGAAACTTGAAGAAATTCTTTCAAATTGTAGCATGAATAAAAACACCAATATTGATAACTTAACTAGTTTCATGATTTACTAGATTAATAATATCAACATCATAGAGGATAAGAAAATTTTGTTTAGTTGTAGGGCTACTTTCTCATCATTTCTATCATCACCTCACTTGTTGTTATTATCCTTATCTTTCTTTAATTTTCTACAAAACTTCTTGACATACCCCCTTCTATGACAGCAGTGGCACTTAACATTAGCTTATTTGTTAGACTTATTTTTATTAGTATCTTTAATCTTATCCTTGTCCTTCAAACCTCTATTTTGACTTTTGCCCTTCTTGGTTGTAGCTAAAACATTTGATTACGAAGAGGGAAAACCTTGTAACTTTCATCTTATTTCTTCATTTAAGACATCCTTTTTTGCTAACTCCATGATTACCACACCATTAAGAATAAAATTAATCAATGAAATCTCTAAAGTTTCTTAAGAATTTGGCAATGTGCAAGTACTACAAAAGTAAGAACTTCATTATTAAAATTAACACCCCATTTCTGAAAATTGATTCACGATCCCTTGAAATTCATTCAAGTGATCAACAACATAACTACCCTCTTTATATTTTAACTATATTAATTTTAACAGATAACATAATTAATTATGGCTAATCTTTGAAGAATATAATTACTTAATTTTATTTTATAATGTCTTATCATGAATCTGACCACAAATATGATTATATATATTGTCTTGAACAAATTGTCTAATAAAAACATATACTTGTTCATACTCGAAAGTCCACTTCTCATCTAGTGTGCCTACATGTTTTTGTATAACAAATACTAACAGATGTAATTTCATCACAAATAGAAAATCTTTTATCTAATTTCTTTATGTACGGTAATTTGTGCAATTCAAATTTGTGATTTTATTAAATCTTCCATCCATAGTTAAAATAAAAAATTAACTAAAAACAACTTTGATACAAAATATTCAGAGAATTTCTTCAATAATTAAATTATCACAACTATATACTAAAATTAATTCTCTTTAATTTTTCATAAAACTATTAAGTAGAGTAAACTTTAAAATAATTCAATCACAAATAACACAATAATGTCTCAAGAAATCAATTACATAGGACATTAAATTTTTAATGTAGCAAACCATCTAAAATTAAATAAATAAAAATCCAGAGTATAAGCCATTAAATCTTTCATTATAACAAAATAGTGAGTACAATTACTAGTCCTCTGGTAATAATCACAAATTAATTATCATAAATTAAATTCTTGACAATTACTAATGGAAGAAAATAGGGAAAATATTAAATTTAAAAAAGGATAAAAATTCTTCAAAATCAGAATATATTTACTTTTAATAAAATAAATAAAATAATATTTTTAAGTTTTTATCTCATTCCTCTTAGGTTCCTCTCTCTTTTTTCTTTCTTTTATGGTTTCTGGTTCTCCCTATAAAACTATAGTTGCTAAGACACATCCATATATATATATATATATATAAGTAAAAATAGCATACCATCTTTGAATAACATACTGATGTTGAAAAAATACAAGACAGACCTCCCCAACTCTAAGGCTTTTAATAAGATACTAACCACCAACTTTACCAAAACAAAGTAGCAAACCATTACTAAAAAAATAAGATGAAAACATCTTCTTTATTTTATTCCTTAGAACCTCAAATGAATTCTACAAAATTTTGTGGAATTCATTTGCAATTCCAAGTTTTATATTTGGAATATAAAAAACTATTTATTTTAATTCTATAATTTGAAGTCCATGGAATTCAACATAATTAATCTAAATTCTAACAAAATAGTTAGGATTTTTAAATGAATTCCACAAATTTAAGAGATACACTCTTTTCTTCCAAAAACTACCCTCACTAAACTTTTTTTATGTATTTTTTAAAACAATTCCATCATTATAAAAATATTATATAATAATGTTACTAAATAATATTATATTATATATTAATTATTATATTATATTATATTATAATGTGTGTGTAATTATTATGATATATCTCTGCAAATATACAAAAGATATTTATTCCAACTGTACTAATGAAGTAAGTACTAATAAGAAAATAGATAGAGCTGAAAATTTTGGACTCGTGCTAGATAGGTCAATTAAATGTAAAGAAAATTTGATAAAGATAAAAAGATTAGATATATTTCATCTTTTCTGATAATTATAATAGCTCTTAAGTCCAGACTTCAAGTACGCCCATTCTTATAAATAACACCTCATAGTATGTTAAAGGAATCAATCATAAACATAAGTATTTCCTTTTATATTTCACGACTATGAAATAAAAATCTCTCTATTGTAGAAATAGCTCGAAATTTCTTTCCTACCGTGATGGATGCAGTTCCTGTGGTAATTCTTGTGGAGGTGAGGGATGTTGATTCTGAAACTTATGATTATTATATTGTACCACCACAAACGATTTCATCAATCTAAACTGCTAATAATATCAATAGCTAACATAACACGTAAAAACTCTTTTGTCTTCAAGAAATTTATTTTCGGTAATCATATTAGTAATATATTCAATCATAGATGTTATCACTTGATTAAAATCTAAAACGGCATCCATAGGAAGTCCAGATAATTCATATATATAAATTTATCCAAAAAATAATTTGTCATTTTGTTAATTATAGAACATATCAAATTTTCAATTCAAAATTTTTAATTAAATCAAAGTCCATTACGCTTCTGGACTTGTACTTTAACGATTTGATTAGGTTTTGACAAGTATTTGCTAAGATTATTAACAATTATTTCAGCTATAACCGTTTAGTATACCATTATGATGTGGATATTAAGTTGCCTAATCGGTACTTTTTATTGCCAAATTGAACTTAACAAATTGGAATCAGAGTTATTCGACCATTCCAAAATTCGACATGACACATGTAGGAACTCTCACTCATGAAAGAGTGGCAAAGTAAGGCTCTCTGCTCACATGTGTTAGTATATCACTACAATGTAGTTGCTAAGTGGCTTGATCGATACCTTTTATTGCTAAATCGAACCCAATAAAATGGGTACTTAACATTATTTTAAGATTTCTTTCCTCGTTTTCAACTAATAATCTTACAAGGATAATATCATCTCCTACTTTTATTTTTGTTTCTATTGCAAAAGTAATTTGATATATTTCACCATTAAAATTCACATATTGATATGGTTCATCTAATCCAAATTATAATAATAAACGAGTTAAATATCGATTAATATAGCTTCCACTAGCTCTAGTATCTATTATGATATTACATAGGCTATATTTTGAACCATCAAAATATTCACTTTTAATCTAATAATTAGAAACATGTCTTCTATCTGTTTGAATTAAAGGACTTTCATAGTGTTGGCTACTATTTCCTGTTACGTTAGTCTCATAATAAGATAATTAAGGTAAAAGCTTATTAAGGGAATCTATTCTTGGTTTTGGCTGTAAATCTAGAGAAAATTCATCTATGGTTTCTCTTAATTAAGCTAGAGTAGGAGGATAAATCGTTTCTACTTCTAAAAATAACTTAGGAAAATCAATTGTATATAAAGTTGAAAAACATTCTATAAGATGGATATTTGATAAAGCATAAAAAAGATTATAAGTTATCAAATGTGGCTTATTGTCTTTCGTCATTAAATCTTTTCTTTTAAAATATTGTAGTAATATAGGTGTTTTATCAAAATCTCTATTTTAAAGATTTTATCCTATTTTTGGATAGACACTAAATATTGGTTTTTGATATCGTAAGTTTTCTCTTAAAATGCCTAAACATGCTTCTTCTTTATTTGTAATTCTGTTATCTATGATTGTTAAATCAATAAGGCTATGAATGCGTTCTCTAAAAGTATGTCGAACTATTAATTGAATTGATCCTATACGAACCCATCCTATCTTATCTTTAATATTTTTAGGTATCTATTCTAATTTTGATGAATAACACATTTAACTAATAATGGAATATGTACTATATTTGATGTTAAACGTATCTTTAAAGCTTTTTCATGTAAATTAATGCCATAAAACATATGATGTTTTTTTTGTCGTTTAATACCTATATTTCAAATTGAATCATATTAAATCCATTATATAAATTAACAGGATAAATAGAAGATTGAATCTTCTTGAGCATTTTTCTATCAATTAAAATACTTTTTTATGTATTCTTGTTCTAAAGTTTCTACTATCGAATTGACAATTTAAAAGTTTCATTTATATCACTCATCTTCCGATGTGGAATCTTCTTTGTATTTTGTTTTACTTATTACATAGATACTCTTATCTAATGAACAATCTTCAAATGTATTTAAAAGAACAAATTCTTCATACACTATATTCTTCATTCACTATCATTTCATCTATATCATTATCTATCTCAATTTTTTTTTATTAAATCTTTTTAGACATTCATAAGTAAAGTACCTTTTTCTTTGAAATAATAGCACTGACACTCAATTATCTTTCTATTTCTTTTCTTATTTCTTCTAAACATAGGTTTTTAGGCTTATATCTAGTTTTCTTTTTATAAAATATCTTATTCTTATAATATTTTTTCTTTATCTTTGAATAATAATAAGAACTATTACATCCTATCATCGTAGGCATCTTTAAATCATAACAACATAAAGCATAAATAATTAAATCTATCTTTATAATAGTTTTTCTCTTCTTCAGTTTCCTTAACTAACTTAACTAATCTTAGCACATATAGTTCAATCACTCATGATAATAATTATGATAATGTTTAAAGAATAGTAATTGGAACATACATATCTCTACTTCTTTGCTAAGCATTAAATATCTCCTTTAATCTTATTCAGCTTGAATAAATAATTTATCATCTTCTAAAATTCCTCTATGGGATATCTTTACCAAGAAATTGTTATAATATACTTTGATTCTTTTATTTTATCCGTTAAAAATAATGTAAGGGGACTACATTGATAAGACATAATTAATACCCTTGCTTTAGATGAAACTTGTAATGTTTAGCAAATTAATTATACAAAGATTGTAACTCCTCAATGGTTTTCTTTTCGTTTCTATTTCTTCTTTAATCCTATTTTGGAAAAGGGATATGGTAACCACTAAAGCTTCTTTCCTGAGTAACTTCTTTAAAATATTTCTGAATCATTAAGTATTTTTTATATTTTTCTTTTTCTTTTTCTCTTTCTCTTTGCTTTTATCCAGAGGTGAAAATATCTACAAGTTTTCCAAATAGTCATTAATCTTATACTAATTTTCAGGACCACTATAGTCCTGTGGTAGTTCTTACACAGGAGAAGGATGTTGATTCTAAAATTGATGTCTCTTATCTTGTACCATCACAAATGATTTCATTAAATTTAAAATGCTAATAATAGCAGTAGTTAACACAACACATAAAATCTCTTCATCTTCAAGAATTCATTTTCAATAATTGTATTAGCAATATATTTAAACATAGGCATTATCACCTAATTAAAATAAAAATGAAATCTATAAGAAGTCTAGAAGATTTATATGTAAATTTATTAAGAAAATAAGTTGTCATTTTATTATTTGCATAACATATCAAATTTGAATTCCATAATTTTAATTAAATCAAGGTCCATCATGCTTCCATACATAGCTATTCTTATCAGGAAAGAAAAAAACATAGCTAATCTTTTTATCTTCATTAGATTCTCTTTACATTTAATTGGCTTATCTAGATTGAGTCACTATAAATTATGACTCTCAACTTTATCTTTTCCCTTATTAGTGCTTGCTCCATTAGCACAAGTGGGATACATACCTTTTGTATGTTTATGGAGCTGACAAAATTGACTTTGAGCCTCAGAGCTAGACCTTATTTGTCCACTTTCAATCATTCTAATCTTCATTTTTAAATAACTTTTATTGCTGATGGGGTCCTCTTTATTGATGAGATCATGACTGAGGAATAATTGCTCTTTCTACCATATGTACAGAAGTCTTTTTTAAATGCTACTTCCATGCTAATGAGAAGAGAATTCATCGCAAGTCCCCTTCTATAATGGATATTTACGTCAAAGTATCAAGAAAAATTCTTCCTTAACTTGTTGTTTACTGTTATATATAAACGATTAGCTTTAGCCAAAGGAATGAAGTGATAAGCTCATTTTTCTTCTTCATAAAAATCAGGTCTTATAGAAAGTAATTTTAAATCAAGTGTATGCTTAGGAGAGATAATGGGGTTATTCAAATAAAAATCATGAACTCCTTCCTGGATCCATCTTGGTAATAATGATATCTCTTTGAAATCAGGATTGGTCAGATATTAGTATTGATCACACCAATATTGTACCAATCTCAAATTTCTTCTGGATGTGCACTCTATAAGAAATTAAGTCTAGGATAGATTCTAGAGAAATCAATACAAGTATCAATTTTGGGTCGAGTATAATTCTTTCATTATCTTATAATGAACCTAAACAACAGGATGGCTATTTTCTAAAGTATCTATTAGGCTAGCTGACTGGTTTATCTATTGTACATGTCTCTAAGTGGTTTGATTTCGAGTAATATCTGGTCTCAAATAAATATTCTTAAAAGCAGTGTTTAATCTAACATGCTTAGGTTATTGACCCTGATAAGTAGGCATTTGTGAAGATGAACTCACAGTAGAGATAGATCTCTTAACTATCTTTACTTTATTGATTAGGCCATATGGCTTTTTCTCATAATAATTGTAGGTATTCAATTGAATTTGCCAGATACTTCCCATGAAGAGCAATATTTCAGAGATTTCCTTGGGTATCAAATGAAAATTAGCAATATTAAGCATATCTATTGCTTGTGCTTAACACAAATCTATATTTGCAGACATTTGTTCCAATGTATAAAATATTTGTTCTTTTAAGCTTAATGTCTTGTTC
Organism: Pinacopodium congolense; assembly: GCA_028565735.1. Classification (NCBI taxonomy): domain Eukaryota; kingdom Viridiplantae; phylum Streptophyta; class Magnoliopsida; order Malpighiales; family Erythroxylaceae; genus Pinacopodium; species Pinacopodium congolense. The sequence continues at coordinate 15,268 of JAOXYD010037650.1, read as the reverse complement.
ATCTCTAGTTTAAAAATCTGCAAGTACATTTTTATTAGATTTAACAATTTCATTATCAAATGTATATTTTGCTAATAACATCTGTCATCTAATATATCTTTTATATTCAAGTTTTGAAGGTATATTATTTTGAATAAAAGCTTTTACTTGTGCATTTGGCAATAAAAAGTAATAAAATGATTGGAAACTCTTAATTACAACAAGTAGTTCTTTCTCATTTGTATGATATCTTTATTATGTATATATAAAAATACTAGAAGCATATCTATAAAGTGATTCATTTATTTTTATGTTAGAGTCATCATCTTTTTTAGAACACCAATTCAAACATTATCAGATACATTTGTTTTAAGAATAAGATTATCCTTATCAAAAGGTAAAGATAATTTTGGCAATGAAGTGTATAAACTCTTTATCTTTTTGACTTGATCAATTAAATATAGTGAGAATTTAAATCATTGATCTTTCTTTAATATTATCTTAAAAAGTTTTCTAATTTTAGCTAAATTTTAAATAAAATTTGAAATACAATTAAGAACACTTAAAAAGCTTTAAACGTGTTTTTTATTAAAAAGTTTATTAGGAAATTGTGAAATCTTTTTTACAATATGTGGTCGTAATCTAAATTCCATTTCCATGAAATTTCATACCTAAAAGTTTATTTCTAAATGCCTTATCTTAGCTTTTTTCTCTGATAATGCTAATCCATGTTGATAACTTAAATATGCAAATTTATTAAAATGTGATATATAGTAAGAAATAATATTACTGGTAATGAAAATATCGTCAACATGAATAAAATTATAATGCTTAAAGAAATTATCCATTTTTTGTTAAAATATCTGGGGAGAATTTTTCAAATAAAAAGACATAACAAACTATTCATAATGTCATTGAAGAGAATACAGTTAAAAGAATATTATCTTTATGCATTCTAATTTGCCAAAAACGACTTTTACAATTAAATTTTGAGAATATTTTTTTAAAAGTTAGATTGATTAGTTTCTCTTTATATGGTAAACAATATCCATCAGATACAATTTATCATTTAAAATTTTTATAATTTACTACCATTCTTACTTTATTTCCAATTATCTCAGCATGTCCTCTAACTATAAAAGCTAGTGATGAATGAGGAGATGAACTGGGTTTTATTATCTTAAGATTTTCTAACTCATGAAACTATTTCTTAAACTCCTTTTGATGTTTTGCATTATATATCACAGTAGTGAATAATAATTTTATGTTTATATATCATTTCTAATTTTTCTTTTATTTTTATCACAAAATTGTAAAGGATTATTATAATAACTTTGTTTTATCTTTTTTTACTATTTCTAGATATTTTTTTATTCGATTAATCTGTTAAGTTGTATTATATATCCTATTTTTAATCTTAAGTAAAGGTTTTCCTTTAAGAAAAAGTGTTTTTTCTGTGTAACCTACACAAAGCTAGGCTATGTAGGGTTTAAAAGAAATAGGGGTATACCTAGCATAAGCATTTTTAAGATGGTTGACAGTACTCTAATGAGCACAAGGAATTTTAAAATAAATATGGAGTTTTAACGTATCAAAAAGGATTTTATATAATAATTATAAGAAATTATTTCCTAATAAAAAATTAGTACTAGTATTGTAGAAATAACAAGGGGCATTTAACTAGAAATGATCCTAACAATATCTGTGGATGACTAATACCATTGGATAGATGAATTCTATTATTAGAAATATCAAGTCCAGTAATAGTTTTTAAAGTTTCATGATATTGCTGAGGAAAACAAGTAGACTTACATAAGCAAGATCCTACTTTGCTATCGATATAAGCTATAAAATATTCTACTTTATAATCTTTGTAAGTAATGCCTATCAGAATGTAAATCCTAGTTGTACTAGTCAATATCAAGAGATATAGATAGTTATACCATTATGTGTTAATTTGATTCCATATTGGGTGATTGTATAAGGTTGTACCTAATTTAGAAAACTAGTACCTAACATTATTTCAAGATTTCCTCCCCTATTTTCAACTAATAATCTTACAGGGATAATATTATCTCTTATTTTTATTTTTGTTTCTACTGCAAAAGTAATTTAATGTCTTTCACCATTAAAATTCACATATTAATATTGCTTATCTAATGCAAATTGTAATAATGAATATAATTTACATGTTTTCAATTATTAATTATCTTTCTTGAATCCTGAAAATATCTTCTACCTAACTTTATTTCATAGTTGTCTATTTATTGCCATCTTTGCGTTCTTGTTTAATTGCTTTAATTTCATTAGTTTTATTTTTTTATTTTAACTTAATCAAATTAGGGGTTTTATTTTATGCAATACTAAAAATAGTAATAAGCACTAAACAGTTCTATGTAGGATCAATTTTAACTTACCCTACTGCATAGTCAAGAGATAGATTATTATGTGGTGGTTAATGACAGTTACCATCCCTACATATTTCCTCTTGATTATATATCATATACGTACAACATCTAAATGTGAATGCTCACACATGACTCTAAGCCTATAAACATTTTTTTAAGAACAAGATGAGATTTATAATAGAGATAAACCTATTTAACCTTTATCTTAATCTTATACTTCATTTTCTCTTCATTTTCATCTTTCATTTATTCGATAATTTAAGATGCAAATCCTTTTAGCTTAAAATGCAAATCCCATTGATTCTAACTTGTATTATTGTACATCATCTTCTTATCTTTTCAAAGCATGTGTAACACAAATAATTTACTAATAACAAATGTGTATTGTCATCACCAAAACTTAGGTAGAACCTTCCTTTATTCAACGATCTCCTCTTTTTTACAATGACAAAACTATATGATATAAAAAAACTAATCATATACAATGCAAATCATTTTACTCTTCCTTAATCTAATTTACAATCACTCACTTTTTCATAGGACAAGAATAATGTTTACAATTTCACTTAAATAATCTTACTAGTCATAAATATGCTTAAATTTTTTTTTTACTAATCTTTGTAGGGATTCACAAAAAAAATTAATAAACAATGTGCAAATTTTTAGAAAAACACACCCAAAACACTCAAAAGAAGACTCAAATGCTTATACAATGCAATTTGATGCTTCTTAGTGCTTCTTAATATGACTTAATGCACAATACATACATTAAAAATCATTTATTACAAAATTTCTCATTGAAACTAGTTGTTGTTACCCAAATATCGTGTCCACTGATCAACCGATCTATTTTACTAGCTGGCCAATTTTCCTCAAACTAGTTTTTAATCCAAGTCAACACATTTTCACATCTACAATTAACCCAAAATATATCATAACATTTTCAAAAACTTGTTTCTTTATACACTCAAAAGTCAATTCCATAAAAGATTTTAATGTATTAAGAGGATTATTTAAAAATTTCTCCATAAATTTTCTCTTGATTATATAATTTATATGCATAACTTCTAAATATGTATGATCATTCATGACTTTGAGCCCCATAAACACTTTTAAAAAGATCAAGATAAGATTTACAACATAGATAAACCTATCCAAACATAATCCTCATCTTGTACTTCATTGACTCTTTACCTTTATCTTTCATTTTGTATATCCCAAAGGCTCTCAAAAGAGGGGTGGATTGAGTAATTAAAACTTTTTCAAACGATTAAACTAACCATCTAAAACAAGTTAAACTAAATGCAATCACTAAATCACGATTCAATATAAAATGATATGGAAATGTTAATGCCAAAAGATAATAATTAAATTAATGTGCAAACCACACAATTAAGTAATAAATAAGGAGATAAGAGGGAGAAGAAATACCAAACTTATAGTGGTCTAGCAATCCCTAACAATTGCCTAATCCAATCTCCAACTGCTTGTTAGAAATTTAACTAACTAATCAATGCAAGTACAATGTTCTTCTAGGGTGAAGAGTAATCTTTACAAGATACAATCTTTCTTATTGAAGATGAAGAGTAACCTTTTGAAAATTTTATATAGCAAAGAGGAGCTTCTGAAAACAACAATTTCTCAAACAATTCAACAAGTTCAATAATCTTCCTTTACAAGTAACCAAACACACCTAAGAAGGTATTTCAAGTAAAATTAAACTAAGGACTTTATTCATTAAATAAATGATATGATGTAAATAAGATGCACTTAAATGCTTAAAAAATTTTATATGAAAGATTGTAATCACTAAACACCTAAATATATGATGAAAATTGAAGAAACAAAGTTAAACACCAAATCTAGACAGCTTATAGATATGTGAATATAGTTGCTTCAATCACTTAAATAATGCTCTAAAAATTCACTTAAATAACCATTGAAACTCTTTATAATGTACACAATCAAGATAACGCAATTCAGAAGTAATTAATTCAAATTTAAGCACTTAAACATATGAAATAATGCAAGAACACTATAACCTGGACAGATATGATGTTTGCAACTAAATGACACTTAATCTGCCAATATAATAACTTAATAATGCACGAAATTGATCAATGATGTTCTTGAACACTTAAATTAACTATCAATGATAGAGATAAACACCCAGAAACTGATTTGGATAGCAACTCACATGATTGAATTAAGAGTAGTCAAAACAAAAAAGTTTTGGAGTGACTGAAAGTTTAATCTCAAAACAATCAATATAGGCTTCCAAAAATTAAAAATAAAGATTAAACACACTCTACACACCTTAAGTAAACAGAAAATAACAATTTAATAATTTTATAAATAGATTAAGGTGACAGAAATTAAGATTAAGGTAAGAACACAACATGCAGAAATAGTTTTAATAAAAGTATGAGTTCAAGCTTTAATCTACCAAAATAAGTACCCTAAAAATTGAATCCAAGATTAAACAAATACTAGAACACTTAAACAACCAGAAAATAGTGAATTCATAATCTCATAAATAGATTAGACAGGTGAAAGCATAGATTGAACAAAAGCAATGAAGGTGTTTGACAGCTTTGAGTGAGTGAGTGATTTTTTCTTTTAAATCTATTATTAGAGCATGAAGAAGTGATAAAAATGTTTAAAGGAGGTATATATAGGATTAGGAAGGGTTTAGAGTCATTGGTTAATAAAAACCTAGTCATTTAGAGGTTAAAAGAAGATAAAATATGTGAGTAAAAACTAACTATTGGATTTATACGGGAGGTTCTAGAAGCTATACAACACCCTACCAAACTACCGTATGGCTCTTTGGGAAACAAGGCTATACCACGGTTGCTCAACCTACTGTATGTCTCCTGCTAGCCTTCCATATTTCTCCAGAAAAATATGAAACAATGCTTAATTCAATTCTAAACCTTTCCAAACACTTCCCTAACATTAATTAACACTTCAAGTAAGTTTTAAAACATGATTCAAGCCTATTTGACTCATTAAAACATTTAAACAATCCAAACATGTGAATTAACTCATATGATGAGACTTTTATGCACTTTTATAAAACTACATGCAATGAATGATAATTTTGAGCCCTTAGATCAATTGAACGTTAAGTAAAACTTACAAACATATTTGAAACAATCTAACTAAGGTCTTAAAGTTGTCATATCCCTTATCATTCTATAAACTACAATTTTGGCTTTCAAGGTTTAAGCTTTCCATTTGTAATTCATCATGAAATGCAACTATTTTTAAAATCCACAACATGAATTTGAATCATTAATAAACAAAATGTTTTGTTGTCATCAAAACTAACCCCTTGATTTAACAATCTCCCATTTTTTTATGATGAAAAAAATGTGATATTATAAATAAATTGAAATACATTTCAAATAACAAATTCATTGCTTAAACATAACTAAAAATCATATATCTTCAAAAATGCCAAATCCAACTAAAGCTGCCCCTTAATTCATGCATTAAAACAATCATGATCCCTCTTAATCCAAGCCCCCCTCAACATATATTTATATATTCAATAACATATGTAGGAGTGATTAGTCATTAAAGGGATACACATAGGCATATACCTTTAATGATTAACTCCACTTTAATGATAGGCACAATTTAATGATATGGACAAACATCATACAAATACAACAAATATCATACATATTTCTCCTCCTTTTGTCATTATCAAAAAGGTTGAAAAACATGTATAAGAACATAAATAAAAGAGAAAAGCATGTATAAATACATAAGAATCAAAGAGATGCATCATTAATCATGCCTAATTCTCTTCAAATCATGCAAAACTTAATCTCATTCATTGATTTAGTAAAGATATCAGCCAACTGATGGTAAGTATCCATAGACTCCAATTCAATATCAACATTATACGCATGATCTCCTATAAAATGATTTCTTATCTTAATATACTTAGTTCTAGAACGTTGAGTTGGGTTCTCAGTTAGATAAATAGCATTATTGTTATCACATCTTATAGGAATCTTTAAAATTTCTATGTCATAATCTCTAAGTTATTGTCTAAGCCAAAGAACTTATGCAAAAAAATATCACATATTCCACTTTGGTAGTGGATAAAGTTACTGAATTTTGTTTCTTACTAAACTATGAAATTAATACATGATCAAGAAATTGACAAGTGCTAGATGTTCTCTTCCTATCTAGCAAGATACTGGCATAATTTGCATCTAAATAACTAACTAATTCAATAAATGCATGTTTAAGATACTAGAAACCTAAAAATGTTGAAACGACCAAGTACCTTAAAATTCTTTTTACGGCTAATAAGTGAGACTCCTTGGGACTTGATTGAAATATAGCACACAAGCACATAATAAACATAATATCAGGTTTACTAGCAGTTAAGTATAATAAACTACTATTCATACTTCAATATTGCTAAACATCCACTGGCTTACCATCTTTATCCTTACTCAATTTGATGGTGATGATCATGGGTGTGCCTAGTGTCTTTTTTAATCAATTCCAAATTACTTAAGTAGCTCCTTTGTGTACTTGGCTTAGTTAATGAAGATGTCATCCTTCTTTTATTTGATTTGGAGTCTGAGGAAGAAGTTCAACTTCCCTATTATGCTCATCTAAAATTCCCTACTCATACACTTTGAAAATTCTTGATATAAAGCGTCATTAGTAGTCCCAAATATAATTTCATCAACATAAATTTGAACAATCAACAAATTGCCATTTTCTTTCTTTATAAATAATGTAGTATCAATTTTTCCTTTAATAAAACCATTTTAAATGAGAAAAGCACTTAATCTATCATACCAAGGTCTAGGAGCCTATTTGAAACCATACAAAGATTTTGAGAGTTTGAAAACGTATTCGTGTGCATCATGATTTTAAGAACTGAGAGGTTTTTCTACATACACGTCCTCTTGAATAAAATCATTTAAGAAATCACTTTAACATCCATTTGATAAATTTTAAAACCCACGTCAGAAGTAAAAGCAAGAAAAAGTCTAATGGCCTTTAATCTTGCTACGGATGTAAATGTCTCTTCATAATCAATTTCCTCTTTTTGGTGATACCTCTTTACCACTAATCTTGACTTATTTCTCACAATATTTCAAGCTTTATCAAGTTTAATTCTAAAGACCCATCTAGTACAAATAATTTAATGATCATACATTCATGACTAAAATCCAACTCTTATCATTCAAGTTTCATTTATAGTTTTAGGCTCAATGTTAAATATAAAAGTCATATGAGACAAATCTTTAAAACTTGATCTAGTTGCTATACCTATTCCGACTTCACCCATATCATCAATATCAACCCTATTCTTGGCATTAAAAGGATTAGATTCATTAAATACAATATTCATTGATTCTTAAATTGTAAGACCCCGAACCTCATTATGTTGTAATATTTCCTAAGTATGACTATATGTTGATGATTCAAGTAATTAAATGAATTCAGATGACCTAGCAAGGTGTTCCGATGGAATCGCAGTGTCTAAATTAATAAAATAAGTTTCATAATTTTTTTTTTCATAACTGGGTTTCGTTTAACCCAACCCCAGTGTCATCGGACCATCCCAATAGCTTGTATATATGTATAGGTACATGTATAAGCACAAAATACATATATAAGTATGTGTATACTATGCCATGTGTAAGATGTTGATAGGATGTCATAAAGTGAGGCCTTAATGGATGCCATGTGTAAGAAGATGATAGGATGACTTTAAGTGGACTTAAATGTCCTGAGTTGTAGTGGAGTATGTGTATGGTGAATTTAGCAGTGGTTTGAATTGTTGCAGGTGTTGTAAAATTTTTGGGTTTGGAAAAATACAGCTGTTGTGCTGCCGAAATTTTTAAAGAATTTTTACAAAAATGGACCGCTGAACATACATAACCTAGTTAAGCCATTTTTTTATTTCTTATTCTTATTTTGTCAATCAATTTGATACTCGTTTCATTTCCTTTTCTATACATATCGCTAATGATAATCAATTTCATATCTAAAGTTTAAAGTTCTCAAATCCAATCATGTAAGTTCATGATGCAATAATTTGCAATGGAAGATTCATAAATATCACTTTCAAACCAACCAATTACGTGATTCCATTATTCACATTACATAATTCCATTATTCATATTATTCACATTATTCATAATGCAATATTTTAAAATAGATCTATCATAGATTCACATTTAACCTAATCAATTAATATAATTTAGTAATTCACAATTGAATGGAATATTGTAGTGAAATTCACTAATTTATAGATAAAGGAAAATACCTAACCAAATAATCATATAGTGTACTACCCACATTTGATCATCAATTAATTCAATTCCCTACTTTAAGAAAATATTATATCATAAAAAAATTTACTAATTAATTAATATCACAAAAACAGTTAAGAAAATTTTCATCATTCAAATAATCCCATAACATACTATTAAAATCTTAAATGCAAACACATTTAATCCAAACGAATGACACAATAAGATATTTCCAAAAATAATTTAATAATACAAGGAATTACTTTTTAAAAACTTCCAAATTTAACACATTTTACATAGTCAATTTAATCATATTACTTTGAACATAAATACAATATTATAAGGATACAAATTAGAATTCCTTACTCATTATCCAAAAACTAAAATTTCTCATATTGGGCCGAATTCTTAATTTTAAAATCCACTAAACCTATGCAATCACAAAAGCTCAATTTACTAATATTTCAAAATTAAATATAAAACTTCAAATTCACTATTTTAATCTCCAAAATTTACCATATATTCCTTTTAAAATCTAAAAATCAACAAAATATTTCTTTTTACATTATTATTCTAATTATGTCCTCAAAATATTAAGAAATTTTTAAAATTGCCCTTATAAATCTCTTATTCCTATTCTTCCCTCATTTCTTTACCAGATTCTAAAAAATTTCCTCAAAATTTCCTTATTCCTATTCTAATCCCATGAATCTCAAAATTAACAAAAACACCTTAATTCCTTTTCTAACCCTATCTCTCCTAAAACTTTTTCTTTTTCTTCTTCTTCTTGTCTAGTACTCCTGCCCAAATTTCGGGTAGCCCCTTTCTTCTCCATTTCTATCCACTTTCATCTATCTTCTCTACTCATTCTCTCCCTTAAACATAATTGGCTCTCATTATCTTCAAACTACACACACTAAGCTGCTAGAAAGAAAAACAGAAATCAACAACTCACTAATGATATTAAGCTCCAATCAAGCAATGAAATCTAAAATTGGCGTCAGCTACTTCTTCGGTACTGTCTTTACTTATAGTTAAACCCAAAAATCACATTAATCTACTACCATTCAACTTCAAAACAATACGAAAACTAGGAAGGATTAATTAAAAGAAAACTCACTGAAGTAATTCATTAGGGTTCTTCTAACGCATATTCACGTTTCCATATTGCTCAAGAATGGAATGTTTAGGTCATGCCTACCTTTTGTGCTTTTAAAAGGAGGAAAATAAGCAATATAAATAAGAGTTTTAGCAAATGAAAATGAGTTTTTCCTTAGACAAACAGAATAAGAATGATGGGTTGACAAAAAAGTAGAAAAAGGAAGGGTGTAGAGCATTTTGGAATTTTTCCAAAACTAAAGCTTCTAATGTATTGGGCTTTAGGATAACTGGGCCAAGCATAATTAACTAAGTTAGGTGTTACACTTCTATTATTTGGAAACTTTTTAATTCTTATTCTAAGGGTAACTTGAAATTTTGGGTACCTCATGTTAGGGAGGAAATTTAAAAGTTTCTATGACTTTAAAAACCAATTGTGACGCTAAACTCTAATGATTGTGGATACAAGCAATCTTAGCATATATATTTGCTTCTCTTCTATTGTGAAAATTCATATTTTACAGGAAGGTAATGGGATTTTTTTATCCTACTTAGTTAGACATAATATAATACTTGAGTTTATTGCTTTATTGTCAAAGAATATTCATGAAAAAGAAAATTGTTAATGCTAAGTTTTCTAAAGTATTCTTGCATAGTTATCTAATGTTAAATGTTAAATTATAATTGCAAATTATTAAACAAATCAATAATTTGAATCATGAAGGAAAAAGAATAATTAAAACCTAAAAGAAAATAGATTGATATTCATTAAGATTAACATGTGACTGTTATATATGAGATAAAGGTCTAAAGAAGTTCAAGATGATAGGTTTATTAGTTCCGAAAGTTATAGGCTAATGATTATTGACAAATCCACAGAAATACTAGAGTTTATTTTAATAAGCATGATCTTCTATTTGAAATAAAGAGGTATATGTTTACTGTAAGGTAAGTCCCAATCTAAATTATGAAAATAGTCAAACTTCTCCTAATGGAGTTATAATGTAACTCCACTGAACGAGATATCTATATAAGAGCGTAGATCGTCAAAAAAGGTAAGCACTCTTAATAATGTTATAACACCTTATCTAAAGTATCTTTTGTTGACCTAAGTTTCATGAGTAATTATGTCAAAAAATACTCTAAAATTTTAATTATTTTTTGGACAAATATGACATAATGGAGGACATAAGTCCATCATACTTGGAACACTATCATGAGCAAGTGTTAAGTAATTTAAAATGCGACTGATTACATAGTTGGTCTCTCATGGCCGATCTTGGCTAGTCCTTATACAATAATAATATATATATTATGTTGAACCAAGGGAGGTTCCAATCTTAGTTTTGATGATAACAGAACATTATTATTACTAATGATTTGAGTTTGCATTGTAAAATTTAAAGATTTGTTTATTTCACGATGACTCCATGTGTAAAGCTTGAAGTTCGGAGGGTTAAGGTGAAGCTAAAGAAAAACATGAGTTATGGAAGTTACAAAACCTTAGTTAGGGTATCTTGCATACAATTGTAACTTTCACTAATTATCCAATTGATTTAGGGGCTAAAGTTTGATTATGAATTGCAGATATTTTTTTAAAAAGTGACATAAAGTTTCATAACATAGTTATTAAATCATTTTTATTATTCATATGCTCTAATATTATTTTTTAAATCTTTTTTGAAGTCTTCTTCAATGTTTGGATAGTTAAAAATTGCTTTAACCATTCATTTGGTTTTAGCCCTTTGGTTGACATACCTCAAATCTATCCACATTTGATTTATCATCATTCAATCTGATTTTGAGTGCCCAAATCATTTTATTACTTCAAAATTATCATACACATTTTTATTAGGGTCTTAAGTGTGTACTAGAATTTTATTTCAATTTTTAAACGCTTAAAACATTGATTAAGCTTTAAAAAGATAAATTACTCAAAGCTATCTCCAAAAAGCTCTTTCTCTCCTTATTTAGAATTAATGTAAGTGTAACCCTCATTCGTTTAAGAAAAAATACGTCCAGCCATAGAACAAAACCTAGCAACCTCCTAGACCTCTCAAGACTCTCAAATCTCGTTTTCTTTCTCTCAAAAACAAAATTGATAGATCAACTTTTCCAATCTCTCCAACTTGTCTCTCTCTGGACTATTTCAGTTTTCTCTTATCCCTATCATATTAAATCTATTTGATAAATTGAGAAATTTGTATTTTCTGTTATATTAGGTGTGTATGATTATGATCAATCATACTTTTGAATTTTTGGAGTGATTATATTGATTGATTAGAACATAAACTCACAAATATGTCAAATTTGTTTTTGTCTATTCTGATATATCTTAGATATTGATTCTTGACACTTAAATCTATTTAAAAAATTCTAATTTTGTGATTTTATATTTGCTTATAGTTTATAGAGGTTTTTTTTATTTTTTTGAATTATTAGATACATTCGACACTTTTGTTCACTTCTGAAGTGTCGAATTTATTCAAATTTTTTTGTGTTAACTTTCAACGTTTTTCTGGGCACTTTAATTAGTTTCTAAAATCCTAAAAAAAATATAATTCCCTACATGCCCTAGGTTTAGAAAAATTTTTGTTTAGAATTTTTTTCAAGGCTATCTGAGTTGGTTTAAAAATATTTTTTCAGATATACCTAAACTATCACTATTTTTCTATTCTTGTGTTCACTGCAATGTTTGGTCATCTAAATCAATTCAAGGTGTATAATCTTGCTATTTTTAGTTTTTTTATAATAGTAGGATTATCTAGGTATTTTTAGTTTGATTTTTGGGTACTTATATCTTCTGTTTAGGGTTCTTATTTGCAGACTACTCAAATCTATCTAGATATCGTGTGCTTGCTTTCTTTTAAATATTAGAGCATCTAAATCTGATTTGTTTTCTTCCTAATTATAGTTTTCTATTTTTTTTAAGTCTCATGAGTATTATTGAATATTTAATTGAATTTTAAGAGGCTTATTTGATTTTTTGGAAGTATTACTTTTCTTGTCTATCAAATATCTCCAGATTCAGATTAAGTGAACATTTCAGACTATATTTCATTATCATACAAGTTTTTGTAAGCATCAAATATGCTATATTAAGTTTGCTTACACTTTCATTTGTGTTATTGACCATTAATTCAATAAGTAAAAGTATTGGAGACCATAGTTTAATTGTGCCTTAAGTGAAACACATTCATACGTGACTTTAGTTACTAAAAAGGGGGTATTTCAATTGTCGGGTTAGTTAAGTATGTTAAGGCTTCTCTTTTCCATATAATGATTAAGATTACTCTTCACCTTTCACAAGAAAATTGGAAAGACTCCTATTTGCCTCAAAATATTGGATAGTTAAGGCTCCTCTTTACCTAGAAAAAGATTGGTGTGTAGAGGCTACTCTTTACCTAGAGAAATATTGGTTGTAAAGGCTACTCTTTGCCTAGAAAAAGATTGTAATTGCTTTTGCTTTAGTGATTATAGAATATTACCCAAAAAGTAGTTAGAGAGGAGATATAGCATCTCTTTGGGGTAGGTGAACTTCTTTAATAAACTGTGTGCCTTGACCTCTCTTCTCTACTCTCTTTACTTATCGTATTGTGTTTTATCATTTTAGTATTCACACTTGAATATCTCATTAAATCAAATTTATTGGGTGTTAAGTTATAGTTTTGCAATAAAGTTTTTTTAATACTCAATTCACCCCCCTCTTGAATGCCTTTAGGGTTTACATATTATAAAAATTATAAAATAATAAAATAATAATTATTATATTATTATATGAATTGTAGTTATGATTTTCCATCATTTGTAGGTCATATAATTTATTCTATTTAAAATATAGTGTCATTTGGTCATTTGTGAGAACCGTAAGGAATTTTCATCACTCTAATAATTCTCTATTTTCTTTTAGAGCTTGTAGCAAAAAGAAGATGGATACTCAAACAAGTGACCCACCTATGACTGGAGAAGATGTAATGTCTGTAGGTGAAAGAGGTAATGTAGCCACCGTCACTTTATTTATCAAAATGGCTCACCCACCGTACTATGATGACATCATAAAGTTCCTATAACAACAATTTAACATGCTAATGTAAGAAAGGAGAAACACGTGTACCACTAAGCTTGAAATATAGATTGAGCATCAAGATTTCTAAAACCTTTGAAAGCTTTCTCTTAATATATAAAAAAATTGTACATGAGTAAAGTTAGAAAGAGTAAAGTAAAATAATCAGTATATGAGCACCCAATAAAACTCATACTTGTTCTTTTCTAATATTAGAAAAAAATAGGTTTACAAACAAACAAAAAATACATCATAAATATAAAAATACTAACCACGCCCTACATCCCCCCCTCAAACTAGAGCTTGGTGACAATCAAGTAAGCCCAGCTTGGACAACAACCGATTAAACACAGGAGAAGACAAAGCCTTGGTAAATAAGTTTGTATGTTGCTGCAATGAGGAAATATGCAAAGGATGAATGAAACCAGCCTTAAATTAGTCCCGAACGAGATGACAATCAATCTCAAGATTCTTGGTACACTTGGGGAAAATGGGATTGGCTATGATGTCAATGGCAACCTGGTTATCACATCATAAGGGAAGAGGCAGGGACAATGAAATCTGAAAATCAAATAGCATATACGATATCCATTGAAGCTCATAAATTGTAGATTCCATACTTCAATAATTTGCCTCGTTTGTGGAACTAGAAATAGTAGTTTATTTCGTAGTCTTCCATGAAATCAAGGAATCCCTAAGAAAAATGCAGTAACCTATCAAAGATCTCTACTAAAAGAGCAAGAAGCCCAATCATCATCACAAAAGCCTGCATATGAAACTAATTATGCAAAGGGAAAAACAAACTAAAAAAAGGGGAAATTTTGAGATATTTCAGCAAATGCAAGGCTACATGCCAATGTTTTTCAATGGGTTTATGCACAAGCTGACTTAACTGAAGAGTAGCGAAGGCAAGAGCAAGCCTAGTGAAGCTAAGATACAGTAGCTTCCCAACCAACGACTAAAACTGACATGGGTCAGTTAAAAAAGAAGAGCCATCAAAACGAAAATGTTTTGGTAAAGAAGTGACAACAGGCTTAGCCTATATTGAAATAGCATCCTAAATAATATCGAGTGTATATTTACGATGATGAACGTAAAGACCCATGTCAGAATGAACTAACACCAAACCTAAGAAATACCTAGCAGGTCAGGTCCCCATGTCTTTGATAGTAAACCGTTTATGTAAAAAATCCTTCACCAACTGAATATCAATTTTAGATGGACCTGTAATAAGTACATCGTCAACCTAAATAATAAGAACCAAAAAAATTGTAGCAGTGTGTTTAATGATATAAAGATGGATCATGGGAAGACTACTGAAAACTAAAAAAATTCAGTTGGAGATTAATTTGTAGTATTCTTGGATGTTATTTGATGTTAATTTAACCCTATTTTAGTGCTTAAATGTTCTATTTATGTGT
>JAOXYD010037639.1:0-13855 GCA_028565735.1 Pinacopodium congolense | reverse complement strand
ATTATAGGTTTCATTCCCTGTAAAGTACCTGGATCTCCCCATTATTTTAGGCAAGCCTAAAGCTCGTGATTGTGCTACTCTCCTGGAGAAATTTCTTAGCGCTTCTTTTGCGAGTGTAACAAGTCTTTAACTTTTGCTGATAGACTTCAACTAATAATTTTGATCTTTAGTAACTTACATACTTATTGGACTAGTAACCTTTGCCTTCCACATCAGCTAATCAAAATCATTGAAAGCTACATGAGAAGATTTCTGTGGAGTTAAGACCCAAATGGGAATGCTAAGGCCAAGGAGAAATGGAGTGATATATGCCGGCCTAAGGTAAAGGGTGGATTGGGCATACACCTCATCTGGACTTTAGCTAAAATCAATCTATCCAAGCGAATTTGGAAACTCTAAACTGAAAAATAATTCATTTAGGTTTAATGGATCCATTCCTATTTTATCAAAGACAAGAGCCTTAGGAAACTTAACTTCACCACTTCTTGCAGTTGGTCTTTTCAGTAGGTTTTGAAATGTAGGAGCCAGCTCCAGAGTTATTTCTTACATAAAATTAGAGATGGACATGACACCGCTTTTTGGGTGGATAATCAATCCTCGCAAGGCCCCTTTTCCCAGATTCCCTCTATTCAGAGCTTGAAAAGCTTTATACCTAAAAATGCGAAGGTGAATTACATCATTCAAGGGGATATATGGTTTTGCACCTTTTTAGGTGCTTCTGCTCTTCAGGGAACCCTCCTCACTTACCATCCCAACTATCAGATCAAGGACAAGATTTGATAAACCATAAAACATGACAGACGCATTCTCAAATCAATCGTGTAAAGCTTTAATAACTCCCTTCGTTCCAACTTTTTCTTGATTCCGCTTAGTGTGGTTCAAAGGATGCTGTTCAAAGGCAGCTTTTATCTTCTAATTGGCCATTCAAAACTGTCTTTCAACAGTTGATCGATATAAAGGTATAGATACTACAACTAAAACAAGGAGCTCCTATTCAAATGAATTATGGCAGATAATTCAATATCTATGCAACTACTTTGCCCCTACTACAAATTGGACCTCAATCCTCTCTTGAAGCTTAACTGCTAATGGTCTTTCTAGGGATGATTACACAATTTATAGGTTGACTTTTAGCATCAATATATACAAGCTTTGGCGGGAACATAATCAGCGGAAATACTAGGATACCAAACTAGAGAATGATCAATTCACAGCTTTTGCTTTAGATTGAACAAGGGAGATGATTTGCATTCAATAGTCCCGCTTGGCTGTTTTTGCCTTGCTGTCTACCAGATGAAGGTTAGATTGATTTGCAGCGGCCTTATGCGGCAACTGGCTAAATTCGGGGTTGAAGAATTGTAGTTGTTAATGGATTCTTGTGAGTCTTGGATAGTTGGTTTCTTCTTATTTGTTTGTTGCTCTTGTTTTCTTGGTTGGGTAAGTTTTTCTCTGTTGGCAAGTTCGATTTTGCTTAATTATTGTTTGCGACTCTGATATTTTTTGTATTTTAATTTTAGAAAAAAAGAAGAAGATATTAGACCGTTCAACTGGGGGCTTTAAATCAACTCTGCATTCACTGGAGACGTGCGACATACGACGCAGGCAGTTAAGTCCGTCATGGATCTTACGTAAGAATTTTATATCCAGTAAAGTCATGGGAATTGGTACTTTGGTGGACCTTCTTGCTAATATTTTATTAATAAACAAATTTTGGGCTTAGTCAAGATTTAAATAATTTTTTTCACTTAATGATCTGGTGGATTATTGGAATGAGAGTAAAAAAGTGATAAATTTGCAATATATGTTGGATTGAGTTAGTCACTTGGTCTCGATAACCCTTTAAATAATTTACTTGAAACATATGAGTTGTAAATTATTATTATATATACTAAGAATTTATTTAATTCAAAAAATAAGTTATGAAATAAATGTTTTAAAAATTCTATATCCACTAATTATCCATTATCTACTTATATATGAAAGCGAGCTAAACGTAATTAATTACATAATATTGCAATATTGTGACTTGTGGTATTACTAATTTAATCGCAATTGTATTTCATGTTATATGTAATTACTTGATAACACTTGATGTTGTACTGCATAGTCGGTAGCCGTATTTTCGAAAAAACTTGTAGTGTATTGTAGTCAATATTTTATTTGTAAAGGTTAAGTATACTGGACCTCTTTGATTTGATATTTTTTTACTTCATTGTTTATATTTTGAAAATTATCACTTATTTTCATCTAATATTGTTTAGTTACCATAAACTCTTCTGTTATTCAAACAATAGAGTATTAGAAATTTAAATAGACCAAGTTTTTGAAGGTATGAGTAAAAGAAAAAAATAATGAATTGTAATTGAGAGACTTATAAGATAATAAATAACACATGAAATTAAATAATAATTTTTAAAACATAAAATTGAAATAAAAATCAATAACGTAATTCATTCTACTTATAATTACGTTTATAATATTGGCAAGCTTGATGTTGACTGATAGGAAGCAAAATTGCAAAATTGTGGTGGAAATACAGAGGAGAGTTTGGTTGCAATTATTTTTAAAAATTTTTAAAATAGCGAAATAAAGGAAATATATATTTGTTTATATTCTATTTTATTTTTTAATTTTCAAAATCAGAAAAACAAAAATAGAAATAAAAAAATAAGAAAATAATATTTTTCTATATTTTAAAATTAAAATAATCACAAATCTATTAATTCATCACCTTGTGAGAAGATTTTGATATATTTATATATCTTAAAGATATTATAATATTTAATAGGTTATTTAAATCATTTTAAATATGATGATTTTACAAAAGTAATATGAATATCGGTTAATAGGATCTTGCCATTTCAACCCTTATTTGTTACGGGCTGTTTCCCGTACTATATTGGACTGACATACCGATCCTACTTGATGATATTGAACTGATATCAAAATACTGGATGTCCATATTGAAATATTAAATATTTTCTTTATGGATCAGCCAATAGTCATTTGAGAATTCTTTATGCATTATAAATCTATGGTAAGTCCATGCATTAATATATTTATTTGTGTAACATAATTATTTAATTAATAAGTTAAATTTTATATAAAATAATATCATTCATATACATATTATATTATTTTTAATCTTATAGTTAAATTATTATATTATATTTGTATTAATAAAAATAAAGATAATAGTTATTTATTATATATTATTACTATTTATGATGTTTTGATATATTAATACTAATTTATGATAATTTGATGATTTTTTGTTATATTAATTTATATTGTGATTTATTTAAAAAAATACGTGAAAATTGATATTGATATATATTTAATATTATATTTATTATATTAATAAATTATTTCAAAATATTAAAATTATGTTTTAAAAAACATATAATATATAAAGATTATTTTATAAAATTTATAAAATTTAAATTTTATTTTTATAAATTTAAAAAATTATTTCATATCCCGGCATGATTGAGGCCTTTGTCACTATTGCTGAATTTCAAGCCTGGAAGCTACTTCAGGAGCGGCCGCTGGTAGTGATGGCAAAAGGATGGGTTGGGTTTGGCTCTTGGAGGCTTGAGCCCGTATAAGCTTGAGTTCAAGTTTGATCAAATATGTTTGGCCCGTTTTTAATATTGGGAGATTTCAGTAGTAATCTAAAAAATTATTGGAAAGAAATTAAGAGGCAACGAACTAACGATAGATATTGGCTAACAGTATATCTTAACCTTTAAATTTTTCATAAAAATTTAGAAAAGATTTTATCATCTATAAAATATTTAAAAAATATTTTACGTCTGTAAAGTGTATGAAAAATTAAAAAAATTAAATCCCAATTTTTAAAATTAAACTCCAATCCAAATCTAAAAGTTCAGATAAATTGTTAATATTATACAAATCCATTAAGAAACTACCACATTAACTTTCTTAAATATTAAAAAATGTTAATTTTTTTAAATATTAATATTAAGGTTCATTTATTTTTGGATTCGTTTGGTTCAATTTTAATTTTAATTTTTATGTATTTTTATCATTTTTGTATATTTTTAAATTTTTGTACATTTTCAGTTTTCGTATTATATTTATGCTTTTTTTGTTGTTATAATATTATTTCAATTTCCTTATTTAGAAAAATAAAAAAACGAAAACCATAATTAGAAACAAACAAACTTTCAAATTTTAGTTTTCATTTTCTACAGTTATTTATATATTTTTTATTAATTTTGTGTGTTTTTATATTTTATACTGTTTTTTCAATATTTGTATTTTATTAGTGTATTATTTTTTAATTTTCATGTGGTTTTTATCAGTTTCTATATTTAAAAATTAAAAATAGAAAACAAAAACTATAAATAAAACCAAGCAAGCCCTACAATTTTTTTTAAAAATTATATAAATTTTAAAAATTAAACATAAATTCAGCCGGTAAAATATTACTCAACCCACTAGCAATGTGCATGGACAGAGTCAAGGTCGCGCACCACGTGGCTCCGACCATTGTATTTTTATTTTCTCAGGTCGTCGAAATAAACAAAGACTTGCTAATAAATTTCAATAACAAAAAACAAAAGACGTGCCCTCTAAAAGTCTGGAACGGTATCAATCAACACTCAACCCTTATCCAATCACAAGTCCACTTCAAGTCTACTGAAGTGCGAAGTTAACTTTTGACTAACCCTTTTTTTTTTTTTTTACATTCTCCCAATTTGTCCAATTTCACTTCCGCCAGCAACTGCCAGAGCCAGACCAGCCACCGTAACCCAAGTTGCAATCTTTATACATTCTTTATTTGGATTTGTTTCACTTCTATTCTCCATGGTTCTTCTTATGTCGCCATAAAAAAAAAAGCTTTTGGAAATTTCCAGGCGCTTTACAAGCTTTAAGACTTAATGGCATCTATTCACATTCTCATCAAATATCAATTCTCCATAACTAATCTCGTTTACTTCTTATGATGAGTCAATTCGTTGTATTGATAAGTTTTGTAATGAATAATTAATGATTGATAAAGACAATTTATCCTATTCAAATATTTTTATATTAATTTTTTAAATGTATTTAAATAAAAAAATTATACAGATGATAAGTTTATAGTTTTCTATAGGTATTTTGCTGATCAAATTATTGTTTTACCTTTTTCTTTATATTAAATAGCCGAATTACAAAAAAAAAATTATAGAAAGCCAAATTAGTCTTGACTCAAACATACCGCATTATCGGGTCATTTTATATGGTGCTCCTTGTTTTATAGTGAGTAAGCTTTGACAAGACACTGTATAAAAATGTTACCAAGTGGATATAAGTCTGTTTCCTGCTTTAGCGGAAGTAGAGAGCAGAGTCTCCTTCAGTATGAAGAACATAATTCGAGTGCCTCTAGTCCTATTAGTTCTCTTCTACTTCTCACTCTCAATTTCCAGACATCATCAAAACCTTCTTCTTTCTGTCTACGATTTCCTCGGGGTGTCAAACTCATGTCGTTTCGTTTTCTTTTTCGTGTTCAACTTTTCCGTTATAATCATCTCGCTTGCAAGTTCCGAGCCTTCTGGAGGAGATTTTGAAGGGTTTTTTGCTCGAAATTTTCTTCTGTACGATGAAGATTATAAATTCCAATATAGCGACAACGAAGAAGAAGAAGATGATGATGATGATGAACGTCAGGGATATGATGGGTACGATGAAGATAATGATGATGATATTTGTAGTGGAGATGATAAGAATGATGCTGCTGATAATAAGCTGGAGAAGAGAGCAGAGGAATTTATTGCAAAGGTAAAAGAGAAATGGAGGGAGGAATTACTTACTGACAGGGTTCTCTGCATAACAGCTGCTTAATCAAAGTAGATGATATGTGTGTTTGTATGACAAAATTGGGAAAAAGTCTCAATTTGTCAACTTTGTAAATACTAAATAATGGATGTGTAAAGCATTGTGATGTTGTAAACTTGATTGTAGAAACTCTTAACAACCGAAAAATATTTATGATTGACAGTTGTTGAGATATCTGAAGGTTACTGTTTATAAAAAATTTAAATAATTTTATATATTTTAAATATATGATATAATACAAGATCATTTGGATTATTTTATAGAGTGATCATCACGAATTTTCGCCAGTCATTAGCCACGAAATAGGAATCTAATGGACAAAAATATATAAACATCATCTGATTAGATGGTTGGATAACCAAGAAAATTTGTTTTCAGTACTTTAGTTTCGGTAAAAGAAATTTCACTTAACAATAGTAACTGAATGTTAAATATAGGAGTGTTTGTTTGTTTTTATTTCAATTTTTTAAGTATAAAAATCAATGAAAGAAATATTTTTGCTTTATTTCTATTAATAAACACTATTTATAAATTTACAAAAAATATAAACAAAAAAATATAATTTTTTTATGTTTAATAAATTGATTTTATAAACAGATTTTTTATATTGAATAATATATATAATTAATAATTAGTTTTTAAATATATGAACGTATTTTAATATCAGAATTTAGATTTACCTTTATTTAATTATTATCAATAAATAAGTATTTTATGATAAATTTCAATCAAATAATTTTTTATTTGCATTTTTATTATAAATCTCAATTAAATGTGTTTTTATTTTTCTTTAAAAATATAAACTAAAAATTACAGTATAAAAATATAAGTGAAATTAAATGGCCTTAAAATATTTATTGAATTTCCTGTTTTCTTTCCTAATTAGAAACTATAATACACATAAATATCTTACCTGTAAATAAAAAATTGTCCATTCAAATATTAGCGTTTACCAAACAGGTATTCTTAAACTATTTGTCTTAAAATTTTTAAATAATTACATCAAATTTAGCAATTTAATTTTAAATTATTAATTATTAATTAATTAATTTGAAATATATCATTTATAAATTATTTGTTTGATTATAAAAATATCTGAAGATAAAAATACATAAAACGATTTCCATGCTACCCTAAATATAAAAAATTTCACCTTGGATTGAAGGATTAAAGATACTACGACTGTGTCATAAATAAATAAATAAAAAGATACTATGACTGTTTCAACTGGTGGCTTTAATTCAACTTTGCATTAACTGGAGACGTGCGACATACGACGCAGGCGTATTAGGTCCGTCCTGCATCTTACGTAAGACTTTCATACCCACTAAGTCTTTTTGAAAAGTAAAAAACCTTTCATTGAAAAAGATATATACACACACAAAAAAAAGGTCCCGATTACAAGGAGCCAAGACGAAAAGAAAAGCTCCAAACTCTTGAACTATCCAAGCACATCAAAGTGCAAAAAGGAAATTAAACAAGCAGAGAGAAGCCTGGACGCAGGAAGTAGTCAGCAACTGCATCATTACCTATCCTCCGACAGTTTCCAATTGTTGCAAGCCAATCGACTGTAATTGACTTCAATCCTGTGCAGCAGAAGATGCTCCCAAACCCATTAGAAGATCTCCTGCAGTAATTGTTCCGTTGATCTCTCCAAGTCCCGAAATCCTTTGGGTTAGAAATAATTATGACTTCTATAATTTTGAAAAATTTTATTGAAGTAGTTGAATATTTAAAACTTAATTAATTAAAGTGATTTATAATTTGTTTTAAAAATTTATGTATTTAGATTTAGATAAATCAAATTTTATATTATTTAGAATTATCTAAAAAGATTTATAGTAGAATAAGTTAGATTAGTCAATTTTTCGCTGTTATGAAATTTAATTGTGTCATTGAATATTTTTTCCTCTTTGTATTATAGTATTAAGTAACTTTTAAGTTAACTAGTCTAAAATTTTCTATTTGACATTATAAATAGCATTGTAATGTTTTATTTTATACAAGTGAGTCAAGAATAAAAATTCTATTATAAAATTCTTCTTCTTCTATTATTTGTCTAAGTGAGAACTCTGCTTTATGTGTAACTGTACAAATCTTTGAGAGTTTTTGTATTTCTTTAATAAAGTGTATTAGAGCAACCATGCTAACAAGAGGAGCCTTTTTGTCTTTTTACTATCCACAACTTACTAAATTTAACTATGAGAATTAAGCATTTAGAATGAAGGTCATTCTTGATTCATAAGATGTATGGGAGATAGTCAATAAAGTTTATGTGGAGCCTCAAGACTCTAAGGGCTAAGTTTGAGACACTTCTAATAAAAGATGGGGAATCCATTTCAGAATTTTTCATAAGAGTTCTAGAAGTGGTGAATCAAATGAAGAGACTTGGTGAGACCATGCAAGATTTTCAAATTGTAGAAAAGATTATACGCTTTCTCAACTCAAAGTTTAATTATGTAGTGGTTGCTATTGAAGATGTTGAACCAATGATGGTTCCACCTTATTTTGGTAATGACAAAATAACCTTTGTTACTAATATATATGTTTTAAGGTTGTTTGAAAGATAGGCTGAATAAAGTTCAAATTGACCGATTAAAAGGGTCTTGAAGAAGAAATTAAATAGTCATATGAATACTCCAAGATTGAAGAAGAAGTTTAAAATAAGTTTTATTTTGGTTTATTTAATGTAAACTTTACTTGCTTTTATTATGGTATTCTCAGGAGACTATATTTAACTGATCATGCATACATATTTTTAGAATATACATATAGGTGTATAATCAAGAGGTTATATATGTTTGAATGTGAATAAATGGGAACAAACCTCTTGACACTTATTTAATTAATTAGGAAAATATAAATAAGTTGTTAAACAGATTAAGTCGTGTTTGGATATGTGTTTGGATATGTGCTTGGTGCGCGGAAAGGATATTCACTGTACATAAATATTTCAAGAATTATGTGGCTGAATATGGTCCTAAGGTCATTCGATCAAATAAGATAAGTCGGTTAACCAAATGATCATGTTTGTTCAACCAAATAATAATAAGAGTTTATTAGACGACCGAATGGATGGATCAGTCGACCGAAGAATAGGAAAAGACCTATCGATTGATCGAATGTTGCGAAGGTTCCAGATTGTACAAGAGATTATAACGTTGTACAACGGTTAATTGCATTAATATCTTTTATCTACTGGACAAACAGTAATATTACATTATCCAACGAATTTATCACAATTTGTTCGTATAAATATGTGTATAGGTTATGTTTACATGTGTGTTGAAAAATACAAAAAGTGTTGTGTAAATATATTGGTTTGAGTCTTGCAAAATTCTTATTTTTAAAGGTAATTACTTGAAAGGTTTCTATTAAGTATTTTTTTTGTGTTTTTGAGTGAAGTAATCAAACACTTTTTGTGTATTCATTTATAGCCTCTTGTCATTATCAAGTAAAATTAAGTGAAGTATTTTTCAATTGTATCAAGTGGTCATGAGGCTATTCTTGAGCCTAGGAAAAAAATGAGTGAAAGGCTTTCCTTTAGTTTGTGAAAAAAGACTGTATCTGTGACATTGTTATTTTCAAGTTGATATAAGAATGAAAGCTCAATAGTGGTGTTAAGGATTGGATTAAGAGAAAGTGGATAACTCCGAACCAGAATAAATCACGGTGTATACTCTTCTCTCTCTTTACCTTTATTTTGCATTTATATTATATAATTGTCTATTTTAAATAAATCTGTTTAAGCTTCCTATTTATGTGAAAGAATTTTTATGCACTAATTCACCCCCCTTTTAGTGTCATATCTATCCCAACAGCAGAGCCTAAAGATGTGAGTAATATATCAATAGACGAGTTAAGTGGATCTTTATTAACTCATGAAAAAATGATGAATCACGATAAGAAGGGGCTGTCAACAGAACAAGTCTTACTAACAAAATTATCCTCAAAGTCTAAAAACAATCACATAGAGTAAAGCGGAAGTGGTCGTGGTCGTGAACATGGATATGGACATGGTTGTGGATGAGGTCGTGGACATACATAGAACTAAGGGAGAGGAAAAGGTGAACAAGAATCTTCTTATGACAATCGAACTCAAAATTTGCAAGAAAGAGGAAGAGTAAGAGCAAAAGAAAGAGGCAATTTTGGGAGGAATAATACATTAAAAAATGTCAAAGTCCAAATTGAATTTTATTCTTGTGGTAAGCATAGTCATTATTCTTAGGAATGTTTTTCTAAAAATGTAGATGAAGTAAAATTTGTAGAAGCCAATGAAGATATAATGGAGGAAACATTACTACTTACAGTCAAGGATGAACCAAAAGGTAAAAAGAGCACATGGTACCTTACTAATGCATCTAGCAATCATATGACATGTGATAAAAGCAAATTTGTTGAATTAGATACTAAGGTCGTAGGAATTGTACATTTTGGTGATAATACAATAGCGGAGATCAAAGGCAATGATGCAATTTTGTTGAAAATAAAAGTAGGTGGTTATAAGCTTCTCTCTAATGTTTATTTTATTCAAAAACTGAAGAATAATATTTTAAGTATTGGTCAACTTTTAGAGAATGGTTGTAAAATTCATATGAAGGGTCATACTCTTTGTCTTAAAGATGGTTATATTAATCTTCTTGCCAAGGTGACTATAACTAATATCATGATGTTTTAATAAACTTACACACTGTGGATGTTATGTTTTTGCATAATGGTGTTGGTGGTCCTTCATGGATATGGCATATAAGGTATGGACATTTTAATTTTAATGCACTCAAAGCTTTGAGAGAGAAGAAGATGGTAGGAGGAATTTCAAGTATAGATAATCCTGACCAATTATGTGAGACATGCTTACTCGGAAAGCATTTAAGGAAAAGCTTTCCAAATCAATTAATCTCGAGAGCTACCAAACCATTTCAAGTTGTTCATGTAGATGTTTGTGGCCCTAGTAATCCTCCATATTTTAGTAAAAACTCTTATTTTATTCTCTTTATTAATGATTATAGTATAAATAAGTCGGTGAAAATTTTAAAGTACAAGTCTAAAGCGTTTGACACGTTTAAAAAGTTTAAGGCTTTAGTTAATAAATAAAGTGGTTATGAGATTAAAGCATTAAAAACTGATAAAAGTGAAGAATTTACTTCTAACGAGTTTAAGAGTTTTTGTAAGTTGCATGAAATTCGTCATCCTTTTATAGTGTCTAGGTCTCCGCAAAAAAATGAAGTAATAGAAAGAAAGAATCGAACAATCTTAAACATGGTGAGAACTATGTTGAAAAGCAAGATGATGCCTAAGGAGTTTTAGCCTGAAGCAGTCACATGTGCAGTTTATATCTCAACTCACAGTCCTACAAAGAGCTTGAAAGATATCACTCCACAAGAAGTATGGAGCGGAATAAAGCCTTCTATATCTCACCCAAGAGTGTTTGGATCTATAACATATGTGCATGTGTTAGAGCAAGAAAGATCTAAACTTAATGATCAAAGTAAGAATTTTATTTTCATTGGTTATAACGAAAACTCAAAAGGTTATAAGTTGTTCAATCCAAGTAAAGAACATATTATTATTCGTAAAAATGTTGAATTTGATAAAAATTCATCTTGGGATTGGTGCTCTCAAATTGAGGGATCTTATGATTTCTTTCTATATTTTGAATAAAAAGAAGAAAAGGAGGTTGTTCAAGTTGAAAATGATGCCTCTCTACCAACCTCACTAATCCTATCATTTCAAGCATCATCATCCACACCTTCTGGTACAAGTGTGGGGCCTCGAGGATATTGAAGACTTTACAAATTTTATGATAATCCTAACTTATTTTGTTTGCTTGAAAATATTGAGCCTTTAAATTTGAAGATGCTAGCAAGAATAAGAAGTGGATATATGCAATGGATGAGGAAATTCAAGCCATTAAAAGGAATGACATATGGGAACTTACTTCTCTTTTGAGAGGTCACCAAACGATTAGAGTCAAATGGGTATACAAGATCAAGAAGAATTGCAAAGTGAAATGGAGAGGTATAAAGAAAGGCTTGTTGTCAAAAGATATAAGCAAAAGTAAGGCATTGACTATAAAGAGGTATTTGCTCCTGTTGCTCCCTTGGAAACAATTCATTTATTAATATGTGTGGCTGCTCAAAATCAGTGGAAAATTCATCAATTAAACGTGAAGTCTGCTTTCCTTAATGGGTGTTTAGAGAAAGAAGTCCACATTGAGCAACCAATGGGATATGTAGTTGAATGCCAAGAAGATAAAGTTTTGAAATTAAAGAAGGTGCTGTATAAACTTAAACAAGCACCAAGAGCTTGGAATATCCGAATCGACAATTATTTTTAAGAGAATGGCTTTACTAGATGCTTACATGAGTATGCTCTTCATGTTAAAAAGGATAAAGATACTTTGTCGTTTCTTTGTATCTATGTGGATGATTTGATTTTCATAGGAAACAATCTAAAGATGTTTGAAGAGTTTAAAGATTCCATAACCCAAGAGTTTGAGATGAGTGATAAGGGGTTGATGTCTTACTATTTGGGAATTGAAGTGAAACAAATAGAGGATAGAATTTTTGTCACTCAAGAATGCTATGCAAAGGAGGTACTTGAAAATTTTAAGATGTTAAATAGTAAACCAGTTAACATTCCTTTGGAATGTGAAATTAAGCTAACTAAATTTGATGGGAAAGAGGGTGTTGATCTAATTTTGTTTAGAAGTCTTATAGGAAACTTGAGATACTTGATTTGTATAAGACCAGATATTTTATTTGGAATTGGACTTGTTAGTCGATTTATGGAGACACCTTTTGAAATTCACTTGAAGGCATCCAAGAGAATTCTTCGGTATCTCAAAGGTACCATTGATTACGGAATATTTTATTCATCTTCTTAAAACTTTAGTTTAATGGAGTTTTGTGATAGTGATTTTGGTAGAGATCTTGATAATAGAAAAAGTATGAGTGGGTTTTTTCTTTTTTTGGGACATAATGCAATATCTTGTTGTTAAAAGAAACAGGCTGTAATTACACTCTCTACTTATGAATCAGAATATGTTGCTACTACATCTTCTACTTGTCATGAACAAAGATCAAGATCAATAATAAATCTACTCAAGCTTTGGAAAAGAATCCAGTGTTTTGCAATAGGAGTAAGCGTATTGATACAAAGTTTCATTTTATTAGAGAATGCATTGCCAAGAAAGAGATTAACTTGGAGTTTGTGAAGTCCCTTGATTAAGTTGCTGATATTTTTATGAAACCTCTTAAATATGATATTTTTTCCAAAAATTAAGGATGATATTTAGAGTTATACCAAAGTCAAGTTTAAAGGGAGAATTAAAAATAACTATGACTTTTATAATTCTGCGGCAATTTTAATGGAGTAGTTGAATGGTCAAAACTCAACAAATTAAGATGATTTATGATTCATTTTAAAGGTCTATGTGTCTAGATTTAGATAAATTAAACTTTATGTCATTTAGAGTTATTTAGAGAGAGTTATGGTGGAATAAAATCATATTGGTAAGGTTTTTTACTATTATGAAATTTAATTGTGTCATTGAAAGTTTTTCTCTCGTTGTATTCTAACATTAAATAGCTTTTAAGTTGACTATTCTAGAATTCTCCATTTGACATTATAAATAGCCTTGTAATGTTTTATTTTATGAAAGTGAGCCAAAAATAAAAATTATATTATAAGATTCCTCTTCTTCCATTGTTTATGTAAGTGAGAATTCTTTTTTATTTGTGAGTGTGCAAACTTTTTAGAGTTTTTGTTTTTTGTTTTCCAACAAATAGGAAAGTTGATTACATACTAGAGTGAATATTGTAATTATTCTTATTAGAATAGC
Organism: Pinacopodium congolense; assembly: GCA_028565735.1. NCBI lineage: Eukaryota > Viridiplantae > Streptophyta > Magnoliopsida > Malpighiales > Erythroxylaceae > Pinacopodium > Pinacopodium congolense. The sequence continues at coordinate 168 of JAOXYD010037639.1, read as the reverse complement.
TTAATTATAGTAATAAACGAGGCCAGTTTGCTAAAGTTTCTATTCAAACATGATTGTCATTAGATAATACTATTGAACTTCTATATATAACATGTTACATTCGAGCTATGAAAACTTTAGCAATCAGGCCTTGTTTATTGACTGTGTTTACTTCCAAGACCATACCAT
>JAOXYD010037628.1:0-13855 GCA_028565735.1 Pinacopodium congolense | reverse complement strand
GTGGTTCTAAGTCTAGCATTGTTAAACCGAGGATAGACTCAAATGATTTCAAAATTCCATATGCTCTTATTTCCATGATTAAGTCTTATTAATTTCGTGGTTCATCCTTGGAAAATCCAAATTATCATCTAAGAATTTTTTTAGATATTTGTTATCTTTATCAAAATTATGATATTTCAGATGATGCACTTAAACTCAAGTTATTTCCTTTTTATTGAAAGATATAGCTTGCATATGGTTGAACACTTTCCCACCTGATTCCATCACAAATTGGGACGATCTTGCCAATCACTTTATAGCTAAATTCTTACCCCCAATTAAGATAGCTAAGTTGAAAATTTTGATTTTGTCTTTTGAGAAATATAAGGGAAAGAGTTTGTATGAACCTCGGGATCGATTTAGAGAACTACTTACTAAATGTCCGATGGATAACTTCAGTATTTGTGAGATAATGCATATCTTCTACTTAAGACCTATACCATCCACTTGTAGTCTCATAAATGCTGCTACTAGTGGTACATTGATGAGCAAAACCCTAAGTTAAGCAATAAAGATTAATTGAGGACATGTCATCCAATATCTTTTAGTATAATTTTAAACCTTTTTGTAGGAAACCATTAAAAGCTCATGCCATTAATGAAACCTCAACTTTATAAGCTCAATCGGTAGACCTTAGTAAGCAATTTGAAGGTTTACAAGATCAAATTGGCAGTGGTGTATTCCAACATCCTATAGCTTGTGATTTTTGTAGTAGTTCCTTTCATGCTTCTATAAATTGTCAAATAAGATCTTCTCATGCCTCTGATCCTAGGTAAGACCATTATTCTTACACTAGGCAAGGAATGGATTCTTGCAAACTTTCCAAGGAAAGATACCCCACTTATCATCAAACCTACTGAAGTCTATATGTCAATACTCAAGTTGAACCCCCTCTTAATCTAGTTGGTCAAGAAAAATCTAATCTTGAAGATAAAGTGATGTAGTATATCCAAAGCAATGACTCTAGAATGCAATCTCATGAAAATTCAATTAAGCATTTAGAGACTCAAGTAGTTCAGATTGTCTAGACATTAGATAAGAGGTTACCACAACCCTTACCTTCTATGCCTGAACCTACTACTTAAGAGCATTCTATGGCCATCATTGTACAAAATGATTAGGAAATAGAGGATGTGAATGAAAAAGAAGTGATGGAAAGAAACAATAAAATGAAAGTTGTTCACCTAGGTTATTTGCTGATTCTAATGCTCATCCTCACCAACTTAGGATTCCATATCCATAGAGATTAGATGCTTAATCTAGACGATCTGTTAAATTGTTTTAAAATTTTTGCAAACCCTTATTTAGTTTATCTCAATTAGATGAAGATCTAGCCAAAAATCAATCCATAGTCTAAGAGTTGGAAAGTTCTTATCCAAATTTGAGAGAATTGTTGATGAAAAGTATTACACCTATTAATCCAACTCCATCTATTAAATGTGAGCAAACTAAGTTAGAAGTTTGTACCATAGATAGTGATGATGATTTTATAATTCATTATGGAAATCGTGTTGGGAATTTTATGGATTGTAAGGAAAGTGTTACAAGTAAAAGTGAAAATGAAGTTGCAGAAAGTGAAGAAAGTATTTGTGCCTTCATATTGAATGATTAAATGGATGATGCTTATGTTGATTTCATAGGTGTCGAGGATGAATCTCAAATTGAAGACATTGTTTTGAAGGTTTTTAATTGTGCTAATGATGATGAATTTTTCAAGAAAAATGAGGTTGAAGTTGAGAAAGCATTAGAGTTTATTGACTTCATTGGTGTTCATACTTTCAATTCACAGCCAACTATGGTAATTTAAGATTTTTTACCATGGTATTTTTAAAGTCATAATTGATGTTTCATTAAGGATCAATTGTTAAAAGGTACAGTTCTTTGAAATCCTTTAAAAACCATTCAAATTATGGCTCATTTGTTGTGCAAGGAGAATGAATTGAAATTGATGGATTCTGGACCAAGGAAGAGTCTTAAGATTCTCTAACCCTAAAGTCTAGCTAAAAGACCTCAACGAAGTGCTTTTTAAGAGGTAACCCAACCTTAATTTAAGTTCTTTTTCTTTGAATTTAGTGGGTTTAAAATTAAAATAAACGTGTTGAAGCCTTTTAAGTGAGTTTGGATTAAGTTACGTGTGTTTTCTTTATAATGCCTTTAGTTTTATTTGTTTGATTTGGATTTAGAAGTGTTTTTAAGTTTGATTTTGAAGCAAATTGATGGATAATCCAATCCATGTTATTAGGACTTAAGTTTGGAAGGATTTTGAGGTGAAATTGGATTAAAATTGGATTTATTAAGGGGTTGGAAGACCATCAACGATGGTCTGGGAGCACATTGTTGATAGATGCTCAACCCACCGTTAATCTTTCAATTCTAGAACATGTCACTTGCTGTTGTAGATCCTCCTCCATATACGGCAGTCCAAAGTTAGACATTATGACAATCTTATTGAGGATGGAGTCTCATATTTCTTCAGATATTTCAAATATATGTGGTGTGATGGATAATCATTTCAATACGCTCACCCTTATTTTAAATGGTATGGACTCATGCTGAGGAGTATCAGAGAGCTCAGGATATAGATAGTCCTACTTCTTAGTTATTTTGGTTATTCACACAGTTTTTTTTAGGACCTTTAGTTTATTTGTTTCGTTTCAGTTTCTTGGTAGAGGTTTACATTTCATAGTTTTGATTGGTTGCAGATTTGATTATTACATTTTGATGTGCTATGGCTCCTTAGTTGTATTTGGCATCTATATTTATATGAGTGGAGCATTCTTTTGTTATTCTCTATGTTTGTTACTTTTGGTTGTTTCAGTGCTTGCAAATTTACAAATGAATCTTCTTTATGGTCTCACATTCTTCCTAATAAATACAATATTGGCATTCTGTTCCAGATTTCAATCTCTAATAACAAATATAGCTCCATGAGAAAAAGATCCTTTCATGATAAATCCTGCATTGTATTGGTGATGAGTATATAATACAGCTTTAGTAGTAAAGTCTTGCACTATGAACGTATAAGTAGGTAATGAGAACTTATGTTAACCTACTAAGGATGTACTAATCCTTAAAGAATCTAGAGCAAGACCTATTTTAAAATGAAGCGAATTATTGATTTTTTTATAAAGACCCTTATGTCCAAGCTCCAACCGTCCCCCCGATGGAACATGTATTTCTAAAAGATCTTTTATACTATGCCTAATCCCAAAGTTAGTTCTATACATATGACAAGCAACTAGAAAAATAAATGGAATAGCTAAATGATGGTGTGTAATATCGGTCAACTATAGACTTTGTATTTATGGGTGGAAACCCTTGAGAAGGGTTAGAATGGTGGATCATACTCCTTAAGAGGTACCAAATAAATAACTACTTGAATTGGGATTTTGAGCATAAAGATTCCACTGATCTATAAAAAGTGGGCCTCATCCTTAGGGGTGCAATAATACATCTAAGAAATTATTCCATCGAATGTATTCTCCTTTGGAACTAGGAATAGTGTCATGAACTAAGTGTCCTATCTAAGCTAGGGAGCTTACTCCAAATAGTCTTGACAAATGATTATTAACACGAAATTTAGCATTTTTGAATCACAAAATGCTCGATTTCCATCTCAGTTGTAGGTGTAACCACCCTGCTTGTATAGATATGGTAGAAAGAAATAAGAAAAAGAGCTCCAATATAAAGATCTTCGTTAGTATGTAAACCAATTATATACCACCACTGATAAATACCTGAATAAGTGATATTCATTGGGCCAAGAGCACCCCCTTGAGTAAACGCTTCCACTGCCAGTTGACCAAAATGAGGATCCCAAATTGCATGAGCAATAGGTCTCACATTTAAAGGATCCTGTACCCATGCTTCAAAATTTCCTTGCCAAGCTATATGAAACAGATTTCCTAAAGTCCGTAAAAATATGATTGCTAATTGCCTGAAGTTAGAAGCAAAAATGTTATAATAAAGATGTTCCTCCATAATATCATCATGACTTTTGAAGTCATGTTCGGTAGCAATACCATACCAAATATGACGAGTTATAGGGTCTTAAACTCAGCCTTGGCTAAACCATGGAAATCTTAATGCGATAATTCCTTTCAAATCATCCTAGCCATTATCCTACTATAATAGTTCTTACTAAGAAAAACGCCAATATTGTGGCAATTCCCCCAAAAGGTAATGAGTTACTCCTATAGCACGTCCTTGGATAATGCTCAAGGCTTTTTAGTTGAGTAGTAGGAGCAACTTTTAATTTATTATGAGCCCAAATGATTGATTTAATAAGTTTTTTCCAATAACCAAGACCGCTAAATAGAAACATTAAACTAAAAGCCTATAAAAATGAGTGCCTAGAAAAAAAAGTCTATATGTAGATAATGAAGAATCATAAGACTGAATTACTTGAGATGCCTGTGCTCATAAGAAAACATGAAGCCACCAATTAATAGTAATGTAACTTTGTGAAAAGTTTCCTCCCATGATATGGGTTACCACTCCTTGATCACTTACACCACCCTAAATGTTTGACTGCATTTTCCAACTAAAATGGAATATTATTATAGAAATTGAATTGTACATCTAAAAAAGCCCTAAGAAGACATGATCCCAAGAGAATACCTAACATGTTCCCCCTCTCCCAGGTCCATCACAAGGGAAAAAAAAACCAAGATTTGCTTTATCTGGTACCAAATGAGAGCTATGGGTAAATAAAACTCCTTTCAAGAGTATTAACACTATCATATGAATCGTAAATGCATGAATCTGATGTATAAAAAAGTCAGCGATTCCTAATGGAATAAGTAACAAAGCAAATTTTCTGCCTATCACCACTAAATCATCACCCCCTAAGTCAAACTAGTGCTTGTTGTTGCGCCAAGAGTAGTTGCATCATGTGCTAAAGCATGGGTATTTTGTATCCATTGAGCAAAGTTGGGTTGTAATTGTCTACCAGTATCTGAAAACATATCTTGAAGGTGACCTCAAGCACTCATGGTATCATTATGAATATACAAACCAAACCTGTGAAATCCTAAAAATATACGTGCCCAATTAAGATGTGATATGATTTCATTACAATGCCTAAAAATATGATCTACTAGATCGTTGTATCGAGTACCTAAATCATAGTCTCTTACCATAAAAATGGCTATATGCATAGCAGCACCCACTATAAGAAATCTGTCAATCCACATATGATGTATGAACAATGACAATTGGGTACCATAATCTGTAGCTAGATATGGGTAAGGGGGCATGGAATACATATGATGAGCTACAACAATGGTTAAAGAGCCTAACATCACTAGGTTAAGAGATAATAGATCATGCCATGATGTTGTTAGAATCTCATATAGGCCTTTATGACCCTGGCTTGTAAATGGGCCCTTGTAAGCCTTTAAAATATCTTTTATACCATGAACAATGCCCCAGTTAGTCCCATACATGTGACCTGCTATCATGAAAAGAATTGTAATAGCTAAATGATGATGTGCAATATCAGTAAGTCATAGACCCCCCGTTACTGATCTAATACTCTACAAAAAGTAAGAAATTCTAAATAATTTGGCTAATTCAAGGTGAAAAATGGAGTTGCTCCCTCAGAAAAATTGGGATAAATTTGAGTCAAAAGGTCCCGATTCAAGATAAATTCATGAGGAAGTGGGATCTCTTTAGGATCTACTTTAACATTTAGAAATTGATTAATTGGTAACAATACTTAGACTTAATGCCCTGCCTAAGAAAGAGATCCAAGTCCTAATAGCCTCGCTAAATGGTGATTCAACATAGATTCTACATCTTAAAACCAAGATAATTTGGAGCAACTTTATGATAATGGAACAAACTAGCAAAAAGCATTAAGGATGCAAAGACTAATGCACCAATTACAGTACAATACAATTGTAACTCACTACTTATTCCAGACACTATCCAAATCTTAAAAAAAAAAACCAGAGCTTATTTATGTTCATCGGAAATCCCTGCCCATATAATCATTCAAGATTTCTTGGCTAACTATTGGCCAAATCACTTAGGCCCTAGGTCCAACATGAATAGGATCACTTAGCCATGCTTCGTAATTGGAAAAATGAGAATTGTGGAAATACATCCCACTCAGCCAAATAAAAATGATGGAAAGTTCGCCAAAATGAGCACTAAATAGTTTTTAAGAGATATCTCCCAAATCACTAGTATGGCTATCGAAATCATGAGCATTAGCATGTAGGTTCCAGATCTACGTGGTAGTATCAGGTACTTTTGATATTGCTCTTGAGAAATGCCTAGGCCTAGCCCATTCCTGAAAAGAACTTTTGATAGGATCCTTGTCTACCAAAATTTTGATTTCTGGTTATGGCAAACTAATAATCATTGAGTCCTCTTCTTTCCGAACAAAACATACAAAAAGACCTGCCAATAGTCAAGTAATTAATAAATCTATAAGAAATGTTTCGAATTCGTTTCTTTATCTCCTATCTAGTTTATTTAGTTATTCACTAAAGCAATTATGATTTGGAAGTTGATCCGGTGCAAATATTTGGATTTATTATGACATAGCTATGGGGCACTCAATGGACCTTTTTTTACTTTAAATTAATGTAAAAACTTTTTTTTTGTGCACCTTAATGTATGGCTGTATTAATTAAAAGGTCCTAGATAGGGTTCCTTCTTTTTTTTTGAACTTTTAAGTAGAACATATTTGTCTTACTTTTTAGTCTATTCCAAATCTCTTGTCCAAATCGGGTGAGAAGTCATTAGATTAGTTATTACTACGAGATGTTCCAATATCTTCTCTATATTTAAGCATTCAAAGGGTATCTTTTATTTGTTTTAATAAATTAAGATTTAGTATCAGAAAAGAAAAATAGAAACTATATAAAATTGATATTCTCTAACGTCTATATCCTTCCCTGTTGATTATCGTTTATACCTATGACATACCAGATGAAAAGAGAAATTTGAGAAGTAGTATAATGAAATTCATGAAATTCTTTGCTTGGTTTTCCCTAGAGAAATAGTTCTTTTTATTTTACTAATGGGGATGAAAACTAGTTAATCATAAACAATTAATCCTATTACAATAAAATAGAAAAAAAATTATAAAATAGAAAATAGAAAATAGAACAAATGTGAAAAAAATCTAAATATTAAAAAAGAAAAAGAAACTTTTCTTTATCTTATTCAAAACGCCTTGTGATCTTCAACCAATTCTACGCTTTAATAAAATTTTCAAGAGTAAGCACTATAGCTTGTTTCCAATACTCTGAGATTTGATCGAAGCAAGCCTCTGCAAGTTCAGAATCACTATGTTAGAATAGTAATAGATGAGTAATTTCCTTTTGTTAAAATCGTACTCGAGAAATCCTCATTTTCTTTTTTTTTAGAATGAATCAAAAGAGGCTAATTACGTGAGTTTCAAACTTGAATTTTGATTTGATTAATAATCAGTTTTATCGTTTCTCCCACCTTTAGAAGAATAAAACAAATGGAGGCAATCTACTATTGTTAGAATTTTTGGAAAGGTAACTATCTCGGTTGTATATATCATCTTGAAATTTATATATAATAAATATAAAATCTTTGAAAAAGACCTTTCTTTATAAGAAAAAAAAGATTCACTGTGTTTAGGACCTGATGCTACACCACTGCTCAATAATTTAGAGGATCGACTCTTTTACATAAGGCGATTACTAACTTTTATCTCATATTATGACAAAAGTAAGAGGTTTTTTGTATTGCATCAGCCAAAAATATTTCTAATTGATCTATACAGGGCTTCCTCTATTAATCATTTAGATTCTTTTTCTTTACCCATATACTTAAATATCTTGGCATATTTCTTCATATTTCGACTTCTATGACTTTTTTTTCTTTTCTATAACTAATAAAAATCATTTTTTAGACTATGCATATGTAGAAATCCTAGTGTTTTTTAGTAGTTGATTTTGCTCTTTCTTTCTCTTTTCTTTCTATAGTGGAGATAGTTAAATATAAGGATAGGTCATGGCCATATTTTTAAAAACTTGTGGTAAGAAAGGGGTTTCATTCTAGTGCCAAAAAGAAAGCATTCCAAAGATTTTGTGTGTCCTCTATTACTTGAGTGAATAGCCAATATTATATAGTATATAATGTCAATCATAGGGATCGATTTCTATTCGCATAGCTTCATAATAATTTTGTAAAGCTTCTGCATAATTTCCTTTAAAATTGAGCAGACATCTATTACACTGGTCATTTGATTCAAAGAATACATGAGATTTTCATCTTATATGGCTCCTCCTCCTTTATGTACATAATGAGAAAAATACATAGAATCAAAAAGTTATTTAGTATTATCATTATGAACTAAATATGGTTAGTTTTTTTACAAAAAATATCTAGCCAACCTTCCTACAAAAGATCTTTTTTTAACATTAACCATCTTGATATTAGATAAAAATTTTAAGTTAACTCAAAAAATTTCTTTTTCCTCAACCTTTGTCACTTTCTAGGAATTAGTCACTTCAACAGTCTTCCATGGTTATATGGGTATCCAATTTATGAACGAGATGGATGCTTGTTGCCCCAACCACTCTTCTCAGTCCTGATCCCAATAAATTAAAGAGATAATTTATAATAAAGTTTTCATGTGTTGTTGATTCCTTGGTATATTGCTTCTTTTTCTATGTCGTTTATTGGTACAATTAAAGTAAGATTAACCTACAATATAGAGCTCATACCCTAACCATTAATATAACACCTTTCGCTCAATGTTAGAATCGACAATTGGAGCATCTGAGGTTGCATTAATTAGGGATACATGACAAAAGGAATTGTTTTCTTTTTAACTTCACCTTCATCGAGTGTAGAGTTATTTCAAAACTTTCTTTCCCGACTAATGCATATTTTTTCTAAGACTTTAAGTGGGAAATTAAAAGAATCACATCACACAATCTGTGTAATAGGTAAATGCTTTTCTTTCTCTCTCAAAGTTATTGGAATTATTCCTAATAAAATATTAGCTACAATTGAAAATATCTTATTAATAAAATTTCTGGTTATACGAGATCTAGAAATAGGTATAGGTAACAATTCATTTTATAATTTTTTAATTACCTCCTATGATAAAATTAGAAAAATGATCCCACAAAAAAGCAATTCTACAATACGAAATAAAAAAAATAAACTGCACTCATAAAAAAAATTATATTTATCCCCTAGTCCTAATGTAACGGTCTTTATTTTATTATAAGTTTCCAATTTTTTATAATTAAAATAAATTTTACAGAATATACCTTTATCTAACAATCGAATATGAATGACTTGTGATTCATTCGGTTTCTAGGTAATAATCATTATGGAGGAGAGATGGCCGAGTGGTTTAAGGCGTAGCATTGGAACTGCTATGTAGGCTTTTTTTTACCGAGGGTTTGAATCCCTCATTTTCTGTTGTTTCAGCTAACCTAACTTATCAACACTACTTCTTGCAATGTATCAAATCATATAGCAATAGATAACTTGATTATACCAATTAGACCGTTACTTGATATAGATTTTCTATTCATCATTTTTTTGGTATAGAAAATACTAGAAAGAATCGACAAGGAAAGAAAATATCCCTATCATTTTATGATATCAAAATTGGAAAAAAATCCATAATTAATCTCTTACTTTAGGTCTCTTTATTCAACTATTGGTGGCAAAATTGTCTGAATCCTTCCCTCGTGATTTTAGGTTTAAGTCTGGTGAGAATAATATTCTATAACTAGTAATTCATTTATTTTCAAGCCAGTCGCTTTATTGTCTATTATTTGATTGACCAATTGACCAATCCCTTATATTGGATTGGGTGAAGAGTCAAATGTTTTGGTACTTCCTCCTAGGTAAATGAATTAAGAGAATTTTGGATCATTATTCATTCGTTGCTATAATAATATCTCGTGGTTTGCAGCGGTAACTCAGTATATTTACTATATAAACATTAACTAAAATATGTCTGTAATTGACTAATTGACAGGATCGAGGAATAGTTGATGCCATACCTAATCTAAAAAGGATGTTATCTAAATGCATTTCAAGTAATTGTAGTAAATCCTAACCTGTTGATCCTTTGGCCCTTGTAGCAATACGAATGTATTTAAATAATTGTCGTTTTGTAAGACCATAATGAAAACACAATTTTTTTTTCTTCTTAACGAATATGATATGGAGATTTTTTACCTGAACACAATTGATTTCTAATATTGCCCCCGCTTCTGGTCTTTTACTAGTTAGTCCTGGTAAAGCCCCTAGACGTCGTATTTTTTTAAATGAGGCCCTCAGTAACGTGACATAAAGACTCCTTTTTTATATTTATTGAAATTTAATAAACCTAAATTAAAAATGAATTAGAGAAGAAATATGATAAATGAGAAAAGCTTTACTGAAGTATTATACCACTGAGAATAATGAGATGATTTGTATAAAGATATCGAACATTTTTATATTTAATTATAGTTGTTGTTGCATCACTTTTCTTGTTCTTGATTTGTTCTACAGAGATTGAACCACTTTAACTTTTATTCATAATTATAAGTTCTTATAAAATAATATAAAAAATAATATTAAATATTCATAATATAATCGGTGACCTTTGGAAAAAAAAAGGGTGGGGAGAAGCATTTTTCAATTTCTTTTATTTAAAGACATTACCAATCATGTAAAAAATCATATAAATAGAGAAAAGCCAGCTATCAGAGTTGAACCGATGACCATCTCATTACAAATACGATGCTCTAACCTATGAACTAAGTGGGCTCCTATAAGGGAAATTGTATATGCATAGCAATTCAACAAACTATTCCAAATTTAGCTATTAATATTGAATTCTTTATTCTTTTCATTCTTAGTTATTCATAATTAATATCAACATAGAAATGAAATATGAATATATAAATAAATTATAAAAGAATTTACTATTTGAGTACTCCAGATTAAATGAGAAACGAGTAGGAGAGTCATAATAATACATAATAAATATGATATATATATATATATGTGTGTGTTAAACCAAGGGTTGGTTCCACCTTTATTTTGATGATGACAAATTGTTTCTACTAATATGTTTGTAGAGTTTGCTGTATTTTTTTATTATTTGGATATGATGAATAAGTTATTAAGTTGGTAATTCAGTAAAATTTGTATGATTTATAGAAGTCATGGAATAATGTCTTAGATAAAGGTTATGTAAATTGAAGTTGGATGAATTGATTAAATATGTAGATAAAGTGAATGAAATTATTTAGATTATTTTGTTAAGGAAATTTGGTAAACTAGATGAACTGATTGTGTTAAGTTTGTATATTTGTGTAAAACGTGTTAAGATTTTATTAGTATTACTTTGTTTTTGTTAAAATATGTTGAATTTAGTTAAGAACTGAATGGAATTGGTTTTGCATGGATTGATTAATGTTTGTATAAGGTTTGGAAGCTAGATTGATGAACAAGCTCAGTTAGCTCTAAAATCTGTACAGCTGACATGGGAAAGGAAGTAACTATAATTCAAAAGCTCAAAATGCTATGAAATTTTACAATCTGTTCGAACCATGTGTCAAGAAGGTACCCACAAAATTTCACATCAATGGGATGAGGAATGAAGAAGCAATGATGAAAATATCAAGTAGTGTTGCAAGTTATCAACATAGGCATCAGTCGACCGAATGAGTTTGTGCAGGACATCGGTCGACCGAATGAAGACATCGGTCAACTGAATGAGATGTAGGTAGACCAAATCAAGCAATAGGTTGACCAAATGAGACCATCAATCGATTGAATGAGGTCATTTGGTCGACCGAACATGAAGAATACGCAACAGTACGTTGTAATGGGCAGTTTTGCAATGGATGTGTTATTAAAGGAGAAGAACATTGGAGCAACAACTATTTGGCCTTAAAAGAGTATAAATAGATGTGTTTTGTGTTGTTTTTGTATCCAATAAGTATAGAAAGTGTTTATACATTATTATTGTGTTTTCTTAATTGTTTATGAGCTTTTGTTGAAGTTGAAGTTATTATATTTTTATGGGGTTATTCTTGAACCTTGGAAAAGAAGAGTGTGAGGTTCTCCTTTAGCCTTAGAAAAGGGAGAGTGAAAGGTTAGGAGTGTATTGTGCATTGTTTATTCTTATTCATTGCAATAAGAACAAAATTTCAGCAATGGTATTGGGGACTGGATGTAGGGCAAATGGACTGCTCTAAACAAGAATAAATAAGTTGTGTCTCTTCTTCCCTTTCCCTTTTATTTTTATGCATTTAATTTAATTGTTCAACTTATTGTTGTTATTTTTCACGATTAATTGAAATTAATAAAAAGACTTTGATTGATAATATTGGAAAGAATTTTTAAGAACCTAATTCACCCTCCCTCTTAGGTTTCATATAGGACTAACAACTAGTATTAGAGCATAGGTCTCACATTACTTTAATTTTAATGAATTAGTGAGAAAATATAAAATGACACTATTTTGTAGAGATACTCATGTACCCGCTTGTTTAGTGGAGAAAACGTTTTGATTTGGAAAAAGAGAATCGAAATGTTTATAAAGGGTAAAAGTATAGATTTGTGGATCATAGTTGCATAAGGTCCCCATGTTCCAATAAATTAGTAAATAGAAAATTAGTTCCTAAAAATGAAAATGAATGGGACGAAACGGATAGAGAATTAATGTCCTTGAATAGTCAAGCCTTCAATATTTTGCATTGTGGCTTCGATAAAAGTATTCTTGATAAAGTTTTAACATGTGCCTCTGCTAAAACTATATGGTATATATTATAACATTCGTATGAAGGTAAAAATCATGAAGAGAAACTTGGATCTACTAAGGAAGAGATAAAGTTAGAGATCACTGATAAAGAATTCAACGCAAGTTCAGTGGAGAAAGAAGAGGTACATTCTAGTATTAATACTTGCAATGATATAACAGCTACATGTTCAAAATCCCATGATAATGATGATGTGTTATAGGTCAAATTCATAATGTTTTTAAATTTTATTTATTGTATATTTACCCCTATTTATTTTCTTAAATGTTTAATTTATGTTTACAAATGATTCAATTGCAATTTGATGTGAAGAAATGGAGATTAGGTGGAAAGGATGCAAGATAATATGATTTATAGAACATTAATGGCACCCAGCATAGCCTACCGTTGATGGACTACAACCTATCATTCAAGAAGTCAGAAATTGTATACTAATGGTGAGCTATTCATATTTCAACATCATTGTTGTCATTCAGTACAAACCGTCGTTAAAGGATGACAACAGCAATTTTTGACTTAATTCTTCAACATTTGCGGCTATCTTCGTCCTCCACTTGCAACTGCTCCATTCCTATAAATAAAGGGCCTCTCCAAACATTTTAAGCATCAGATTTATGAACAAAAAATGTTTTTTGTCCTTATTTTTTATAACAATGTAGTTTTCAGTTTTTTTATTTTCAATTTTTTGTAATTAGATATTTTCAGTTTCTTTTTAGTTTCCAACAACTTCATGAATGTATTTTGAGTTAGAATACCATCTGGGGACGTGATTTGGTTTATTCTAAACTCTTAATTTCATGTATTATTATTGTTATTTTGAATTAATCAAAGTTTTATTGCTTATGTTATATTTATTAATTTCTTTGATTAACTGTTGTGCTTAATGTTTAATTTCAGTAAAGTTAAAATAATGAATATGATTATGGATGATTAATTGTGTGAATTTATGATGAATGCATAATTAGTGAATTATTCTTCGTTTGTTGAATGTTTAATGCTTGTCTTAGATTGATCACTTAGGATATTGTCATGAAATAATC